>KZ308932.1:26089-83386 GCA_000376725.2 Ladona fulva | reverse complement strand
GTATCATAGTATTTCAAAACAAGACCTAAAAATATGAAATTTAGCAGAACAATTTAAAAATTTTAATGAACATAAATTCGTCTATTTGCAATCCTGTAGAAACTCAGTATGACAAAAAAATCTAGTTTGCAAAAATAAAAATTATCATTTCATAAAATTTCGATCAAAATTTAGAGATAGACATTGAGTGTGAAGCGAGGAATTTTGATCATTTGCTTTTTTTGCTGCTTAAACTCATCTTCATTATTTTTATAGGTTCCTTAGCTGGATAAAATTCATGGATTCATAGTGACCCTTTTGTCTACATCTAATTAATTAATATTTTAGTGATAATAATGATAATACGGTAAACCTTACCATCCAGTAATGAACCTTTTATCTCATCTTGGGCGGAAAAATTCTTTGTTTGGACTCCTGAAAGCTCCGCCTGAACCTAAGCTTAAGTGTAGGAATAACTAAATTAACTCTCTGAAATCCGCCTAGTGGCCAATGGGTGGGATTGTTCGTTTTATTTATATCCCTTACGGATCTTTTCTGAAAAGAATAAGTTCTAAAGCAGTTTTTCTTACTTTTTGCGTTCTAATCAGCCAAAGTGTTTGGGGGTTACAATAACATCTCTTCGCTTTCTACAAAACGTATTTGTATCAACTCTAAACTTGTATCGTTATATAAACATATCATTAACTTTGCTTATCCCGTCTATGGATTCCCTGTCCGCGTAAGAGAGAATATTAGCAAACCTTGTCATTTTATTGTTGCAATTTATAACGACGCGAATTGCCTTACATCGCACCTTCTCTCCTGGGTTTCAGATGCAGTTTTCATTAACATTATCTACATCTACATATGTACCATGCAAGCCACCTTTCGGCGTGTGGCAGAGGGTGTAGGCACCATGACTCTGCTTCCCTAATCGATCACTTTTACGTATCTTTTGCGGAAAAAAAATTAAATTTTTGAAATGGATAATTCAATCATCTATTTCTCTGATATTTCTTTCAGTATTAGAACGGCATATGTCAGGTAGGGCACATGACATCAACTACTTTCTAAGAATTTACCTTCTCTGAACTTAGTAAGTAAATTAAGTATTTGTTTAATTCTTCTATCTTCTAAAGATTGTCATCCTACGTCCTGAAGAATTTGAGTAATACTCACTCATTTGTGGTTACAATTTTAGAATACCATGTACTTGCCACGTGTTTTAGACGAAGAATCGTCAAAGCAGAGTAGCATCGCCCTTTTACTTTCCCATCGCACCCGACAATACGCTTCATAAAAACAAGTTCTGTAATCGCTTTACCGCAGATTCATCGAATGCTATCCCCAGTTCAAGTCGTTCTCGAAATTGATCTCAAGATATTCACCCGACTCGACTACTTTAACGCAGGAATGGGCGAATCCCAGAAGACAATGAAGCAGATGAGAAATTATTAGAGGTATCGAGCGGTTTTTCCCGTGATCCAACGAGGAGCTTCTACCGCTGATATTGAAAATGGCTGGCATCTATTCTGAGCCTGGGAGGCAAAGAGGCAAATCGCCACGGGGTAGGGAGAGCAACGAACCGTGGTCGAGGACCTTAACATCCGAGCTCTTTTCACGCAGATAGCGAAGCGAAAAAACGTACCGAGGAGTTTCATCAAACGCAGTTCAATAACGCGTAATAACTCTCGCCTTTTCAGAGTGCGAGACATTCTATCTAATATCGATCGTTATCAAGCTGTTAAGAATCTCCGCAAGGATACACACGGTCTAGCTTCGGAAGTAAAGGAGTCTCATCTACAATCGGCGAGACTCATAAATTCGGCTTTTATTCGTACCTGTGGGTGGTGAAGGAGTTAGGAACCTTGGTTTACCTCGCGCGTTCTCTTTCCATTCAACACTTTTCCCTCCCAAGTCCTCCCGCACCACTCTGCCTTTCTCCTTTCCTTTCTTAAAACTCACGTACCCCTACTTCTTCCGTCTACATCCCTTATCCTTTCGGTCGATCCTCTATCTCCTTCAATTTCTTCTGTTGAACGGGACTTTATGGTCTCAATATCTTACGGAAAGACATTTGTTTTCGTTTTCTTTGTCTGTCTGTTTTCCCTTTCTACTTCACCACCGCTGTATTTCACATTCCAATCTTTTGTGCTAGAATCGGTATTTCATTTCGCTTAGCGATGACAATAGTTTTATCACTACTTTACCTTTTCTTGTCAATAAAGCTTGAATAGCTCGAATTTCGAAATCCAATTCCGCCACCAATTCCAATTCTAAAAAACATTTTTATGGGACGCAGGATTCTATCCAGGATTTTGAATCGCAGTTGTATCACCGAAAATCTCCTTAATCAAGTAGTAGCATTTCTGAATCCGTAATCCTGACTTTCTTGATATTCCGAAGTATTTTTTCACTATTTCATGTTCAAATATAAACAGGCTCTGATGTTTTTCTTGAAATAATTTATTTGCCTGTTTCTTTTCTTCTATTGTCCTTTGGTTATTCTTGTGGTTTTTTCTCGCCATTTTCACTACTGATCACGATACTATATGAATGTATAGTAGTGAGTCGAAATTGTGATACTAGCATCAGAGTAACCTGTATTTCGTGTGAAAAATACTGTAAAATCTCTGAAAGAATATCCTTGAATAATCCCTGAAGATTAGAATAATCCCTGAAATCGTTGCTGATTTGCTTAAAGGTCATATTTCAGCTAATGTTTTATGTATTTCCATGTTCATGAATATTGTATCCTATAACACCGGTCTCGGCGGCATAGTGGTTACGTCCCGAGTTCGAATTCTGGTTAGGGCATGGTTGTTTGTGATTGTGACTCGGAAAAGGATAATAGTACGAGTGGTCTCTTAAGTCTAATTTGCCTAATTATGTTATTATTATTAATATTATGACATAAATTACCATGGAACCGTAACAGGGAATTGTGAAATAATTAGCTCAGCAATAAGCCTACTGGAATAATATGACCTGAACTGAATTTATTGCTTATTTGTTTGCTTTCGGAATTTTAATTACAGCGAAAGGTTTATTGTATTCTCCAATGAAATTTTTATCAGAATAAGCATCCCCACCCGCTATTGGCTCATTTCAACTTATTTGTTTGTCTCAGTCATTCAACCCTTTCTTCAGTCTTTTTCTGGTTGATATCTCCTTACGAAGTGGTTCTCATTATCCTTTGCTTATCTCTATTATTAGCCTCAATTAATTCCTACAAAGTCCTTTGTCAGCCCTGTTTTGTCCGTGTCTCTACTTCTCTTTTACAATCCCTCTCCCCTCCCCGTCCTTGTCTTCAGATCTTTCCCCAACAATCCCTTCCTTCCACAAAGCTTCTTTCTTCACTCTATCCATCTTCTTCCGCCTTTCCATTCCCTCATATTACACCATCTCTCCCTGCCACTCTAACTCTTTCCCTTCCGCGCAATTTATTCTCATCCACCCCCACAATCCCTTCCTACCCTCGTCTTCCTTCCATTCGTACCCTTGTCCTTCGATCGTCTCAGCCGTCAACTTTTTGTTTCTTTCTAACAATTGCCGATTGGTTTGGCTCCGTAGTGACATTTTTACGAATCGTGCGAAGAGAGAGCGTGTGCGTTCATGCTCGGTTCGAACCAGCGGCCGCTATATCCGGACCTCTACCCTTTCAGGACCGGCTTCCTTTCCCAATTAGGTCAACGGGACGGGCCGAAGCGGGGAAGGAGCAGATGCGAGAACTCCGAAATTTCCGAGGAGCCGAAATTTCGACGTTTCTAATTTATGTAGGGTGAAATTATGTGATGTGTTGCCGGGAAATTGAATTTCGATACGGAGACGGGAAAATTTACGGTATATGGACTTAGGGAAAAGCCGCAGTCGTGATATTTTGTCGAATTTTCGGTTATGATTAATATGGTTATGCCAGTGTATCCAGAAGGTGATGGTGCGATACCGGGGCTTTACAAGGTTTGCGATGAAAAATCCGGAAAAGAACCGGATAAAACGTATCCATATTATTGCGTAGTAAGAGGTACTGAAATATTTTCGAAAGAAATACTTCGAGCCGTAATAAATCGACTTTAATAGTGACATCTCCGTTGTACGTAGCATTACAAATCTTTGGCATGACGTTGCTTTGCCTAAAATCCACTTTTATTTGCCGAAGTTATTCATGTGTAGGTTCACATCGATTCAACGAAACGTTAAGTTTTGTGACAAGAATCTGCCACAATCGAGTAATCAATGTTCTATAATGCGCTACTAAAATGCTTCCAACCGAGTCATTTCGGTGTCACAGTGTCTCGAGTAACATTTTTAGGACAACGGGGGGCGTGAATAAATCTGGAACGAATCCCGAAAAAGGGGAGCGTCTGGACAACTTTATTGTAGACCAAATACCTTATATGTTAAGGTCTCTCCTCTACCAATCGTATCGTCATTTTTGTGTGGTTCCTTTATAACTATGTTAAAAGTCAGATTTTCATCTATGTACCATATATCCTCGAAAAGCATAATGTTTTCCTCGGGTGTAAGTCATTAATGAAAGAAATAATTACGAAGGAAAGAATGGTTATTTTTTATGCCAAGGATCAGGGTAAAGAAATGTATGCCATTTCTCGTTCTTTATTTTTTATATACGAATTTCTGTATGTAAATCTACAAAAATACCCTTCAATCCTCTGGCATGTGCGAGGGGAAAATGGGAAATTGTTCTGTATTTAATTCTATATTCTTAAGGCGTTATCTTTTGAGTCTGATGTATATACTTTTATTTGTAACAAGGACGGGTGACAGCGTAGAGAGTGGAGACCAGGACCATTCAAATCGGGTCCTGGAAGATTTTTTGTTCATTCTAGTTAGTTTGTGTTACTATGGTATATTGCTTTTAGAGAATACTCTTCAAAATTATTCACAATTTATATACTACAACTGATGGTATATTCTTCCAAATAAATTACAATAATATGCTGCGTTTTCTCTTCTTGAGAGAGACGATAAAAAGTGACAAAGAAATAATAGTCCATGAGTGGATAACCTTTTTTCATCGGAAGGCTGGATAGGTAGCCATCAATCTTCTTTGAAGCTGCATTGACCGTGTTTAAATAGTGTGACATCGGAGTAGTACGTGGAGATGATCGTTTAAGAGAGGTGAACTGAAGAAAATACTCTCCATTTTATTTTACCTTGCTTTGTAAATCGCATTTTTATTCAGAATCTTGTCCTGGCGTCATCAAAATGCTGGATGCTTCTTTAGGCCTCAGACGAAACCATCAGCCCGCACGTGAATCGATTTTATATAACCAAATAAATTAGTATGAAAACTGCTCGCAGTAGGAAGATTTTAATTTAAGATAAAAAAGGAAAACGTTTTAAATTTTATTTTCACTTGGCCCAGAGAAATAGAGTAACAAATAACTTCAATGTCTGAGGTGTTACCGGACTGGTGGCCGCACGCCGCCCCCACATCTATACGACACCGTTTGTTTAAAGTTTGGAAAAATTAGCGTGGAGCTCAAAGACCGCATGCGATCGAAAGGCTGGAGGTTCACGACCCAGACGTTTTCCCCAGGATGTGATGCAGAGTTTCAAAACCCCACGAACCCCGACGACACAACCCTGGTCATCCGTGGAGTTTTCTAATTTGTCTTTACCAATGTGATGGTAGTTTCTATCTTTATTTTGAAGTTTAGCTTTTACGCGTTGCTGCAAGGGAAAATTTAAGAAATAAATAAATTGTGAAACGCGAAGTCTTTTGTTCGTGTCAAATCTTAGTGGGGGCCTACGCCTAAGCCGCTCTCTCCTTTGGCCTTCGCCGTACTTCCGTTTCCCTTCGCCCCTCCCTCATTTTCTCCTTTCTTCCCTTCCTTTTGTTCTCCTTCCGTCCTCCCTTTCCCCTCAAATCATTTTCTCGTTGCTTTCCCGATGCGTGTTCGCTACCATTGCCAGCCGTGCGTTTTTTCTGATCCGCCTGAGTCGGGTGGGGGGCCTTTTTCATAGAATGGCCGCATGTGTACGAATATGAACAGCATCAGGCCGCATTTGCCCTACGTGCTGTTTATATTTAAATTAGAAGCGTCTGACCCGCTTCAGTTGCTTGCGGCTCGTGCTACACAGTTGCTAGTTATTTCCTAAATGGAAAATACCTTCGATATCATTGCGATGTCATGGTTTTCAACGGGTTATTTATGTTTAAAGATACGGCGAGGTACGCTGTATGGAGCCAGCGAAGTTTTTGTGGTAGCTATTGCGGCCCTCTGGAGATATAAGCTTAGGTATTCATCATCCAAACAGACCGACGGAAAAGAATGATTAAAATGACAACTAATTAACTATTGAGCTAAGCAGAGGTTTAATCTACTTTATAACAGTTGATTATGACTCGTTTTTAGGGTTTAAAAGGGAAATTATTTTCTTTGTGAAAAATGAAGAGAAATCAGAAAGCTGCCGTTTGCTTTTGGAATGATTAATAAAAATTGTAAAATTCTCTCGAATCAGAATATTAAAATTTTTCCTACTCCCATTCATAAAGATCGTATTTTCTTATGCAATTTTCCAGGACCGTCAAAGATCTTTATGTCGAAATTATTCGATATTTGCAATTTTCGATCATATTATCGAAATCTGTGTGATTTTAAGACGTAAATATCGTTCAACGAAGAGAATGGGAAAGGATGCATTCCTTAATGATCCTCTAATGACACGTGATAACGATGATAGAGTGGAAGATTTGAAATTTTGATTTTACTGATTTTTGTGAATTGTCGATTATCAGTAGATTGCATGGATACACATGAGGCAGAGTCTTGCCCTTCACGTTATGAGGTCTTATTCTCCCGCGTTTTTATTCGTTCCGTTATAACTTATAACTCAGTTCCTTGTCATGTGCAGCACCTCGTAATTGCATGCCACCATGCTGCAAACAATGCCAAGCTGTTAACAATGACGGCTTGTGAGGGGAGACGACCGCTCCTCGTCCCATTCAAGACTTATTAGAATATACGATTTTACACAGCCTGAGATATGATGATCTCAAACTAAGGAACGATTGCTAAGAATTTGTACGATAAGTGTGATCACGACAAAATGATTGAGGGGATATATAGACTAAGTATTTGTTTTAAAAAAATATTTGTTGAGCTTCATGTTGTATCGATCGATTGTATACATATAATTCAATTGTGATGTTGGTTGCTGATGTAACTCGGAGTATTTTTGTTTATCTATTATCCCATTCTTGTGCGAGCCGTCTGTTGCAGTGTTGGTTGCCTCTGAAAGTTTCTTTCTAGAAGATTTTTTACCCCAGAATATTTTCTGTTGTTTGTATTACGTTTAAATTATAAATTATAACTCAATTGCCGAATTCTATGGTTTGGTGTAAGACTGAACTATTTTTGTCTTATCTCTTCAAAATATTCTGGGAATTGTTATATGTTTTCAACTGTTTATAGCATTGGTGAAACCAACGAAATCATTCATACTCGAAGAAAATTGTGCTAAGATAATGATCTAAATTTCCTCTTTTAAGTTTCTGAATCAACTCCATTTTAAAAACAGTGAATGCAAATGCAGAATCAGACATTGTGTTTCTGTGTTGCTTCAGAAAAATAGAACAAATATATCTTGGAAATTATTACCTTACGAGTAATAAAACGTTATCGCAAAAGTATCGTTTCATCTAGGTATTAATAAAAGATCATAAGAAATAAAATTGTAGGGAGCAGTAGTTTAAAATTGTATAGAGATGTATAGGTTTTGATGTAAAGAAGACGTACGAAAAAATGTGTCCATGTAGAACAAACTGTCATTTTCATCTCCCCTGGGCGAATTAATTACAGTTTTCTACTGATAAGTATTCACAACTGTGTCGAAGACAGGTTCTTCAGATGCTTGCGGCTTGCGGTAGTGGTTTTTGCCCCTCAGTTATCGACGGTATTCTGATAAGCAAGCGGTGTATTGCCTGCTTTCGGGACGTGGCACCATCACTTTTGGTCCTTCAATTTTCCGCTTGGATGTCATTGGTTTTTCGGGACCTCTTCTTATTACGGTGTTGACTATTTACGACGAAGTGGTAAACGTGTTTACAGCCATAAAATACTTTGACAGTATCCGAACAGCTTCCAATGTCGATGCTTTGAAAAATAAGCTCTTGCTCGCGCAAGGAAAAATGGTGGTTGTAACCATGTGAATTATTTTGGGTGGTGTACCGTGGCATCGAAAGAGTGGGGACCTTTGAGTCATGGATGTCGCGTAGTCAAGGGAAGGAAGGTTGGTTCGATAGGAAAACAAGGAAGTATTTAGGGTGGTAGGGAAGGTAAGGGTTTTGATTGAAGAAATGAATAGTGGTGGAGAAAGTCGGTGGGTGGGTTAGGAATTGCAATGGGAGGGACTGGTGACGTAAGACACAAAGTGGCTATCCGAGAAAATGGCAAAGAGTACAGGGAAAACAGAAACAAGATGCTATTTAAGAATAAACTTTTAACCAAATAGGAAATGACCTTTAACTTAAAGACTCAGAGACATTCCCAGCACTAATGGTGATTGCGGCTTCTTTCCTTTGTGTTTTACAAACACAACCCTACATATCAGATTGGCTGTTTGCGCACGTATCATACCTTTAATATTGGAATCGCAATGTTAGGTTTTTTGAAGTATGATATCGAAATCTGGAAGGAGCTATTTGAATTCCTGTTTTAGCAACTTCACTTCTTGGAAAGAAAAATTCCGCAAGATTCAATTTATTTGCAATGCAGAATTTTTGCTTTCCTTAATTTTGCATTAAATTAGGAGGATTTAAGAGGAAATTTTGGCGCATTGCGTTTGAGTGTACCGAGTATTGAACCTCGCATTTTTTTAAATGCATAGTAAGCTATTTTTGGATCTATTCAAACATTACGTCGTCGCTCCTGAATTTGATCTAGGATTTACTATTAATTTGTAAAGAGTATTATTTTAATTATATTAATCGTAATCTTATCCAAAATTAATGATGTTGAATACTTTATAATTCAACTTTGGATGTAGGACAGTAAGATATCATGGAATTTTAATTCTCAACAGGAAATTGTCTGCTGTCTCTGCAGATGTTTTTAAATTCATAAACAATCACGACAAAGAATTATAAAAAAAGTCGTGTTTGCTTGATCTAGGACTCATTATAGGGCATTTGTCTCGTTAAAGCCTCAGATTTATTAGAATCGAAAATTAGAAATAAATCCATTTACTTTGAATTAAAACAGTTTCTATTGCTCAAGGCATTGTGAAAAGATAATAGGAATTCTGAGAATCAAGATCTAAGAGAAATTTCACGTGAAAGTTTAATCGGGAATACAACATATATTTCTAACACCAAAATCTCTAAGTTTGTTTCTTTCTGAAAATTTTTGAGTTAAGAAAATTATACTCTATTGAGAGTAAAAGTCATTCTTTTCTTAATTTTATTCGGAGTCTAAAGTCACCAGATTTATCACCAAAACTGGTTCAGTTTGAAGGGCGTCATAATTGTATACAGTCACAACTTTTACTAAAACTGAAATACAGCCCGAATAAATTTAAGAAAATAACTCATTAAGATGGGAGGTTTCCAGAAAAAACCGTATCTTAGAGGAAGAAATGCTGGAAGAAAATTAATTTGCATTTTTTATAGAATAGGAAGTTTCTTCCTTTCGCTGATTCTTTTAAGTTCTAAGAATTCCGACGCCCCGAGTTCATACAGTAATTTTCATATTACTCTTTCGCGTAAAAGGGCATTCTTTTGGCGACTAATAAGCGTTACAGCGCAGTAGCATTTTTATTCCTCTGTATCAGAAGGAAGCTCGAATATAAATGTAAGAAACGTTGCCTTCGGTCGCTTATTTCTCTCATATTAAAATGACCTCGTACAACTCTTCTTCATTTAGCATTCACTTCTCTGAGAACGCATTTCTCGCTCGCAACGGAGTCTGAGGGAACTCATCTGGAATGCAGATGTCTCTCAAGCAGTAACTCTTGAAGAGGGAGTGCTTATCAGATCGTGTTTTGTCATTTTTTGCGGTGTGCTTCGTTGGGGACGATAAATAAGACCGCATTGCTTAAGGAACCGAAACAGTTTATGTGCCAAATGTGACAGGGAATCGGATATCTATTTCATCTCTCATTTTCAATGTACGAATTCATTCGGAATACGCTCGAAGCGTTACTGTCATTTTTTACCCGTTCTCATAAGTCTGAAGTAATAGATGCATTGTTTTAGTAAGAAGTGTATTCAGTGTCGATGTGCTTTACCATCAATTATGTGCGAGTCCTCTCGCTTGCTACGGCAAGGTTTAACTGCATTTTTAACTCTGCTTGGCGAGTTTGAAGTAACATGCCTTATAAATAGGATTCCCTTGTCTTTTTTCCTTCCACGACCTGTGTTTACTGTAGAAATTTTAAATGAAGTGGTTGCCGAAGTCTCTCTCAATTGCTAATTTGTGCGGAATGTTAAAGGCATACTAAAGTGTAATACCATTGCTACTCTGCAGAGTAAACAGGAAAACTGGGTTATGGAGGCTTAAAATACAAATAACAACATAATTTGCTAATGTAGCGACTTTATTCTGTGTTTAGTTAGTTACTTTCTGCCGACGTCGTGGATAGAATGTGTTTAAACTTGGCGATAAATCTTCTAGGAACCGAGTTGCAGTGGATTAAAGTCATTGAATAAAGCAATTTTGCGTCACTTTGCTACCATCTATAGTGTATTAGGACTTTGGCACCCTTCGACGTTCGTTGTACTAGTGAGTAAGAGAAGGTGCACGGAAGGTGTACGTTAGAATTGCCGCGATAAATCGGCAAGCATTACCAACATAGCATAGGAATCCGAGGTGGACAGAAGATTAAAAACTTAGGTGAAATCTTTCCCATTAAATCCAATAAAAGATTGATATTCGAATTACATGTTAATATTCTACATCCACCGAGCTACATATTAGTTGAGACATCGAACAGATACTACGTGAACGGTGAAATGTAAGAAGGATAAAGTCTAAAAGGGTTGGAATTACATAGAAGTAATCGATGTTATCTGATTTTAAATTTCATCTTTCTTGTGAGTTTACGTAACATTAGAAATGTACTCTAGTTGTGGTGTATGTTTAATTGGATGATAAGTGTGAAACTATTGATGACTCATGTACTCAATATTTTTTTAGCTCATGGTGGACTACTGCTTATTTTTTATACGATTATATTTGAAAGATGTGAAGTTAAATCTGTAGTAATATTCTAATAGTCTATGAAGCTTCATCAGCTCTCCTCTATAGATACTATGCGAATCCATTGCCACTGATTCAGGTTGATGTAGAGTGTGACGTGTGTTTTGGTATCTGATGTATTTATTTGCTAATGATTACTATTAATGTATATAGCATCCCAGCAGATTATTGCTTAATGAATCTCTTTGCGATAAGTACGTCTATTTAAATCGTTTCACTTTACATTGCAATCGAATTATACGTATTAATTGTAAAATCATTGACGTTTTTCGTATTGCTGTAGGGAAAAGAACTGTATCGAGAGTATATGAAATATCTTTTTACCAAATGCTTATTTAACGCTTGACCGTTCAACTTTTCCTTGTTCCTTCGTGGAATCCTACCACGAAGTCACGGCCCAAGCAGTTGATTCTAAATTTGTCAGGATTCACTCATTTTCTATATTCTGCTATGGCATATCACCGAGTGAATGCTGCATTTCGGCATGTGGCAGGATTCGCTGGGTGGCAGGGCCATACTTTACCAGTTGAGAGTCGCAAACGAATATGACAAAATCTTCATACTTAAGGAGAAATGGAAGTAAACAAACACGGTTATGGTCAAGTTATTTATTAAAAGCTTTATAATATCTCGAAACTGAAAACTTGAATTATTTCTGGATCATACTCCTCTCTAAATAAATGTACTAAATAGTCATAAATAAATATTTTCTGTAGTAAATGGCTATAAATTATTGGCGGAAAGCGAATTATAGTGAGAAGAAACTGAAGTCATCGTGAAGTATTCGAATGTCGCACTTCCCAACGCTGGAAATTTGGAACAGTTTTCCTGTGGTTCAAGTGTAGATTATTGTTCCCCCATACTTACTGAATCCCACCCAGCCTTAAGGCGAGTCCATTAACATAGGTCACTATCCCTTAACCGGTTGCCCACGCGGGATTAAAATGTGGGCCGCGAAAAGACCAACGAGCTCTTCTTTAAAGGTCGACGTAACGCTAAGGGCCGGAAATTCTTAGGGGGCCGTACCCAAATTTCTAGTCAATAAAAGAGCGCGAGGAAATTGCTCAGTGATTGGCAAAGAACCTGGACCTCCATTCAAAAATAATTATTTTTCTTTCGCAAACAAGTTCACAAAACGTTTAAGTTCGTTATTTCAATTTAAAAAAATTTAAAAGTAATTATCACGGCCGACATGGATTTCTTGGAACTATTTTTAATTGTTTAATGATCCTGCGTTATGAACTAGTGAAGTCCACGTCGTCATGAACTGCTGAGATATTCACCTAGATTAAGAGTGAGTAAGTGTGAAAAGCTCCAGTTAGCAGCGATATTTTCAAATGGATGCCCTTTTGACCCAGTAAACTAAACGAAAGCGATAAAAAATAGCAGAGAAAGTAAAGCGGGTAATGAGAATGAGTTAGGCCACCGGAAAGATAAATTTCGATGAATTTAATGAGACTTCTTCGTAGACAAAGCATAGAAAACGTTCTGTTCACTTTGTTCCCGCTTACTGCTTCGCCTTCTCATGAACAGCTTGTTCGGGAATACGTCGCTTTTACGAACGTCGCTGCTTACGCAACGTATTCCACAAATCGAGACAAAGGGCTGAATGCCTTTTCGCAAGGTTCACCGAGCTTGCCCAAGGTCTAAATGTTTAATGGAGGACCGCTTTCCTTCAATAGCCGGGTGGAATTAACTCGAGAGGTAATGAAAATATGGAATTATATCTCTTCGTAAATTCATTCAAATGATTTCGACATTTTTCAGTTTATTTCTTTACTTTTATGAGGTGTTTATGAAATAATTTTGAGCTAAAATAACGATAAACGTTAACAGAAAGTTCATGGAAGTAAAATATTTGACACAAAAATCATAATGAAAAATATAAGTTCTATTGAGATATTTTCTCAGGTGATGTTTCACTACTGCTGAAAAATAATTATCAATATGACATTCAGTAATCAGTAATTTCCAAGTACAAATTCTCTCAGTTGAAGTGTCAAATAAACGTTTCTCAATGAACTCAATTGAAAGGTATACAACTAAATAGACAGTTATTTAACCATGGAAGCAAATGAGTGCACACAATTTAGAAAAAAATCACCAGATATTTTCTGTTTTATCTGAGTAATTACCGGAATTTATGGCTATTAGAGGAGGAGCTTCATTTCAACCTATTTTAAATTGCCGCTTACTCATATTGTAATTATTTTCTCTAATTAATTACTATGCTATCTCATTAAACGTAACGGGAGACAAAATTGTATTTTTGTTGTAACGAGAAACATATTTGTCGATCATTTTTCCTCAGCAGGGCAACACTGGTGAATGTGCGTAACAAGCAGTTCCTGCTAAGAATGCTGGCTTCTGGCGTTTTAAAATCTTGAGTATTATTGATCTTGATGAGGGAATAGTTCCCTTATCCGATATGATTACAGTGTTTTACGCGCGTATTATTTTGTGAAAGATGTTCATAGTTGCGTATAAAGTCATGAGTATTTAGATCCTCTTTAACGTACATAACGAAAGAGTTCATCTTACAGCACATTTACGATTTATTTACGATCCGAAAGCCACTACCCGTTTACGGTGGCCTTAAACTAAGAAAAACGATACTTCCTCCCGTAAGGCTCCTCAAAACATCCGGCTAAAGATTTAAAAGTGCATGGCATCTTAAATTACGAGCGAGTAGAGTGCCGACGATCGGAAAATCCTCCGAAGGAAGCAACCGCCGGAATTCCTTCGCCGCGGATAATATAACGGTTCATTTTGTTTTATAATTCGGTACGAATTTGATCGATTCGATCAAAAGCCAATGATGTGGAGATTGGGAGGAAGATGAGGCCGAAACCGGACGGCGGGGCCTGGTGGAATTCGCTGGTGGACGTTCTTCCCCCACAAACTGCCTCTTCACGCACATCTCCTACACACACCACCACACCGCGCATTCCGCCACGAAACAGTACACTACGCCGCTGCTTCCGTTAGCCCGGGCAGCGTCAATTCGGCGGTAATAAACGGACCAGCGGCGGCCCTTGGACCAGGGGATACACCAGCGCCGCTTGCGTGTCTTCCGGTGAACGGAAGCCTCGCCGAGTAAATGTGCGTGTCTCTGCACAATGGGTTCTGCTTTAGAGCCCTTCTTTCGTCCATCTAGTCTCCCGGAGTAATTGAGTTTTCTTCTACTCTCGACCGTAATGCGCGTTTTTCTTGGATGATTAATACTCCGGAGTAGTATCGACGGTGGTGCGGCGCAGGATAATGTCGGACGCGTATGAAAATGCTAAAAATTACCTTTCCTGTATGCAACGGAAACAACGAGTGGGTGGTATTATTGAATGCTCTCCGCTGGATGGAGCGAATTACAGTAATTCTAATGTTCCGTTCGCGAGTGCATACAAGCGAAGTTATGAGCGCAATTCGTACGCCATTGATTGCGTAAAGTTGTCTTGTAGCGCGTCGCTCATCCACCAAGCCCGCAACTACTAATTCTCCTCTATCCCTTTCCTCTTAATCCACCTTCCTTTAATCCCCCAAAATTTTCCCTTCATTCCTGCAGCTCACTCGCCAAGTCCTTATTCCCTTAATCCTTTCATTTCGACCCTTAGTCTCTCTTCCTTTTCGCTTCCTACTATCCCATTCCCTTTCTTCTACTTTTACCGCAGAATTCGCATTATATCCGCTGTCTTATATTCAGTTTTTACTCCAAACAAAATCACATCATCGGATAAACTTTTCTGTATATGGGTAAGCCACCACTTTGGCATAACAGGAAACTTAAATCTTAGGAATTTCTTTATCTTTGTGGTCAAGGAAACCACAGCAAATTCGCCTACACTCTTCTCCGAATACATGATGCTGAATGATGTCATACCTAATTTTATCTCGATTAACATTGATATTAATGGTTAATTGGCAATACTAGCTATCATCAGGCCACAACTGTGAGTGCTACCCCGCGGTTGCCATAGTTGCGGCCTGACGATGGCTATTATTAGCTGAAACCGGCCGCTAATAACAATATCTTTGATACTTTAGCATAGTTATTTTAACAATTAATTTTTTAGAGTTTCACAAAGAATTCCACAAAGTGATTTTATCGATTTTATATATTTCGATTAGCATATTCCTAAGACTAAGAATACGAATGACTTATTCTTAGTCAAATATCATATCGCAACGCACGCAAACTGTGAGGATTATTTTCTATCCCCTCAAAGTTTCCTTGGTGATATCTTTAGCTTAGCTAGGACTTAATTATATGCACCATGATTTAGTTTGACTCTTTCTACTTTTATCACTATTTCGTAATAATATTCCTCCATGATGAATCACAAGGTCGTCATTCTGTCGACGAGATAGAAATATTTTGATATAGTTTAATCAACTAGTAGGAAAGCTAGTACCCAATAAGGGGGGAAACAACCTGCAAAAACACAGGATTCACTATATTTTTCTCCAAGTAAATATGCCCTCTGTTTCATAAATTACGCCATTGGGTGTGCATAACAAATCAACAAACGGATTGTATTAATATGGAGTTGATATAACGTGGAGAAACATTTTGCTGATGCATACTGCACGGTTTGTAGTTACTTTTAATGAAAGTTCTTTTTATTTAAAATTGAATTGTTTTGCTTCCAGTTGCGTTCTGTAATAGATAGTAGCTTCTGTAAAATAAATATGGGATAGAATTTAATGAACGGAGAGATTTGATAGAAAGGTTAGATTAAATGGAATAGAAAGTGGGTGATATAAACATAAGTCACAACGAGGATATGAAGCATCAAGCGTAGAAAAATAATAAGTTGAAGCGTATGAGCCCAGGAATACGTTTACAGACCAGAAAGGGAATGAAAAAGGCTTTGAATGTTATTCTTTGGGAAAGAGACAGGGAAAATGGGAAAATCAAACAGGTGTGGGGTGTAATTAAAGCTAGAGGCATTTGTATTTTTGTTAAATTTTAGATGGTAATTTTAGTCAACTTTTATAGACGTTGATGATACCAATTCATCAAATTCGGATTATAAAGTGTCCATTTGGCTTCCATGTTTCCTTTCATTTCCTATGAAATGAAATGCGACGGTGTCTCTATAATTGGGAAATAAATCCGAGAATTCAAAGTAAACAGGAAAAAATTCAGAGCGCGCGACTCGGTGCACTCGAGATTCAACAGAAACTTGAATTTTAGCAAAAATTACTTCGGTTTACGTATAATGTGAATTTTAGTTGTTTTTAACAGAAATTAAATTAAATCTTTAACCAAGCCGTATAGAATATAAAAATGCACGACTGATTTCGCAACTACGCTGCACCAAACAGTGAAAATTACTAAAAAACACAGTGTACAAATATATAAAAGAGCTGGAACTTTTTGCTGTGTTTTTCTTTCTGTGGTGAGTAACACAAGGAAGTAAAGTATATTTTAATGTCATTCATTTCTTTTTACTTTAGAAGAAGAGTATGCATACCGAAGGCAGTCGTAGGTAACAGACAACGTAACGAATTGATTGTTATATTTGCGTGCAAATGTTTATACAGGTCTTAATCATCTATGAGGGCAGGTATTGGCTAAGAATATTGTGGTTTTTTATTATAGACCTCTATTCCGATATGAATTACCGTAGTTTTTCTGTTGCATGCACAATGACTTCGTCTTCCTTTCGAATTCTTAAAAAAAATTCAGTAATTTTAACAAAGGTCGAAGATTAATCAATTCACTCTGAAAAAATTCGTATTGAATGTTGGATAGGGGTTCTAGGCTTGAATTTATAATCGGTCCATATGTAGCTGAAGCGAAGTTTCGCCACCAGACACGGTGAGGAAATGGTTAGCGTGCCAATAATCCAACTCCACGGTTCCAAGTTTGAGTCCCGAACAGTCTGTTTTTTCCTGTTAGAGAATGTCTTTTGTGTTCGTTAATAAAAATTACTATGAAAATGGATGTAACTTGGGTCTTTCTGTATTCCTTTAAGAATCATTATCATTAGGAAGTGTACGAAATCATGTCGACGAAAACATTCAATCAAGGATATTCACCGAAAAAGTAATGTTGTAATTAATTTCATAACTTAGGCCTTACATGTGTGTAGGTGCCCATTTCCCGCGTCGTCTTCACTATCTCTTCTGATCTGTTATTCTTTCTTATCCCTCTTTCCTCAAATCCTCTTCTGAACTCAATTCTCGCAGTGGTGCCCTCCATCCAATTTTATTCCATTTCCAATTTCTCGCCTCATTTAAATCTTCTCCGTCGTTCGATCACGCCTCTGCCCTTCATTTTCCTTTCCCTTTTAATTTATTCCCTCCACTTCCTTCTCTCCAATTCCATTACAGCCTACTTCTTTAATTCAACTTTTCCCAATTCTCATCATTTAAGGCGGTGATTATGATTGCCATTTCCATCCTCGCAGATGGGCATCATGATTAAGGGATACGGCGCTATCCACACTGTTTAATATAAGGTTTTCAGCAGATCGATATATTTGTCGTTATTTGAAATCCCAGGAAATGCATTTGAGGCTGACTTGTTTTAATATAGAGCGAAATTAAGTCCACTGAGATCAATATTCTTTGTTACCATCAATATGGGGAGTGGATAGCGTGCTAATGTTCTAATTCCAATGTTCCGGTTCGAATCTTGTCGTATCGTATTTTTATTGTTAGAGAATGGTAGTTTGTGTTCGCCAAGAATAATTAAAGTAGTTGTTATTGGGATCTTCTTCCTGTTTCCATTAAAGAAGTTATTATTGCTGCAAGGAAAAGAGTGGAATGTAACTTTGCACATTAAGGTGTGCACCTAGAAACTTTTCCAAAGAGATACGAACGAACATGAAAAATTCTGACAGGACCGGGACTCGAACCCGGATCTTCCACTTTCCGGGAGGCTTATCTAGCCAATTGAGCTACTGTGCAAGAACAGTTAGACATATCGTTCGGGAGACGATTATTGCCCAATTATAATTATATTATTTAATTATATAATTATGAGCTAACACTGGGAATCGGGAACCCGGTAGCTTCAGTTTTCATCGGATAAAAATTCAAGAAGTAATAGCCAAATATCAACAGTTTTCTGCAAAAAATCAAGCAAAAGTAACCAGGGTTCTTGAAAGTCACCACAGCTCTATCGAGGCTCAATAAACAATAAATTTCCGATGCCATACCATGCAGCCCTTTTCTTCTGCTTTGAATTAACGTGTAGTCCCATTCACATTCTTGGATTCAATTCTTAGCTGATTTAAAACTCTCGTCATTAAAACCCAGCCTCTAAACGTTATTGGAAAGTGCTCGTAGACTCCTGTCAGTAGAATTATATTCCTCGATTTTATGGTTTGAAAAACGAGAATTACATCTCCTACTGGTTTCGGTTTTACGTAGTAGTTTCATTACTTATTGATTAATTGTAAAAACGTAGAAGGAATGTTACAGAAAAATGTGTTGTGTATCTGTTAATTTTTATAGTTAGATTCTGTTTTGCATATTATACTGCAAAACTATTTCTTTAATACCTTTTAGAGTACATTAATGTATATTAATAATTAAAAATTTTTATTCTTCATACACCAGCAAAACTGCTTTTCTCTATCTTTGCAATAGCATTGAAAATTACTCATAAGGGTTTTAAATCTTTCCATTTTGGTGGAGCTTCAAGAAATCGCAATCAATGTCATTTTACTTATATTTCATCAAGAGAAAAACGTACTCTCCCACCTTATGAAGGTAAAACGTACACCTCTACCACCCTCCGCTATTTGCAATTGGTGAAATTTAAGTTTGAAAAACAATGTTTATAATATACTTATTCTTTTTATATTCAAGTTTTTTCAGTCACATGACATGAACCCAAAGCATGTAGCTCGCGAGCAATCATTTGCTAACCCCTGGATAGAAATAGGAATATCTATCCCCCAAACCTACATAGCTCAATTTCTAATTTGGATTCTGACTTCCGTCGTTCCAATCCTAACTCAAATCTATCGTATGTTAACAATCCGCCCATGCATTTGCATTGTGTCGTACATCAACTGGTAGGTGGTTCCTCATGTAACTCTGCACGAGTTGACATTTTCGCCTGTGATTTTCCAAACATTCCCCGAAGGCGGAATACAGAATTGGAAACATTTCCCAACTAAATGAATTCCACGTTTTTCCACGGTTCCCTCTTGAACCAATCACCAATGGGATTCCATTCTTCGATGGGGATTCATCACACAACGGGATCAATTCGACGGCAAAAACTTACCACTCGGAATGAATTAATTTATTATTAAAGTCGGTGGAAATTAATCTGATTCGTTTGGATCGCGCTCGGGTAGAAGAAGGGGATTAACTTTCTCTGCCATAACAAAATTTTGTCAATCCGTCGCTCGAATCTGTTGCTTAAAATTTGAGTGCGTGCCTCTGTAGCTATTGTTAATTGACGCTGGAGATTTACGTTTCATTTAACCGGTGAAGATATCATTCCGGGTTTATAAGAGAAAGGGAATGATAGCTTCATTTCATAGGAATTTATTTATGTACCTCTCCTTTCGCTGCGAAGAATTTCCATCACCATGCTTTTTTCATTAATTTCAGTTAATATTGGAATTACATACGAGTTTGGGTGGGAAAAAAAGATGTTTATAAGCCTTACCTCGCCAGTAAAGGATCCATCTGCCTATAAATCTATCCCCTAACTTTGCGGGATTTTATTCAATGAAAATTTGATAAGCTTATTTGTGACCCATTTTAAGTGGTTTTAACGTTCGAATATCACGATATTTTCGCTTAACACTACAATGCACGTACGTGGAGAATTTTCGGTATTACCTATTCGTGTCTTTTTGGGAAAGAGGTTTTATCTAATTCTTGGAAACATTTCAATTTCAGAGAATTCATCGTAGAAATCAAGCTTCAAATTGAAATAGTTGTCACATTCGTGATGAATTTTATGAGGTTCTGGTTTAATAACTCAAAGCTATGTATTCTCCTGACCTATCAAATTCATCATACAATTAGGTTGAACGATTTCCTACGTAATATAGTTATTTTCCTTAAGTTAAATAGATGACTTGTACATTGGAAGTTATAACAAGGTCGCATTAAGTTATTTTACATTTTCCTTTATTTATAAGCTTTTCCTTCTGATCAATATTTCGTGTTTTTACCTTCTCAATTGAAGAATAATTTGTTCGAACGAAACGATAAATTTCCTGCTACTTCTATAGGATCTCGTGATATTAACCTAATGGCTGTTGTTGCAGTGGTTTACAAGCGGTGAAAAAGTCAAGAAAAAATATTACTTGTAATGTAAATACTTTTAAAGTTAAAACTACATTGAAAACGTTGCGGAACAGAATTGCAGGTACTAATTACTCAAAGGATTAAAGTAAATGTAGGAACTAACTACTAATAGTTGTTTAAACTTCGCAGCTTCAATAAAAACTCCCTTCTCTGAACCATATCTTAATTCATACGTTTTTGATACTAATCCGTATTTTTTATCAAGGAGCTGCGCTTATTATTCAGATCAGAGCAAGCACAAACTCATATTTCATTTCTAACTCCTAATAAGAATACATCAACATTGCTGAATTACGACTGCATCTCATTCTGTTTGTAATCTCTTAATGTGGAAGGAAAAACTTTTGATCCTTAGACGAGGACAAAAACTATTCCAGCAGCGGAATTCTGAGTAGGAGCGGTACAGTGAGTACTTGAGATTTCCGATATCCAGAAACTGTTCTCCTGCTATCCTACATTACCGATTCTCACTCAGCATGAAAAATAAGAACATCAGCTCTCAAGAAACCATCGAAATGAATCTCGGTGCGATAGCATTCATGATTTCGGTTATAGATCGGTACTAAAGCTGTCAAACCTAAAGTTTAAGTGCATTTCACCCAAGAAACTGTTAATGAATTTAGTCAATCATGTTATATTTTTGACAGTAAGACTTTATTTGATAGGCATTATTATTTTACGGGTAAGAAACCACATTTGGTTATACCGGTGATAAGTTTAATTAATTTAAATTTAGATTATGGTTTATTTTACAATTCTCTTTGCCACTGACCTACGGTATGGAGATGGTTAAGAATTGAAAATCTTCACAACCCAATTAATACAAGTACGTCATTTAGCTAGAATTCAAGATAAGTATTTTCTGTTGTTAGCAGAATGCAAGACTAATCTTGTCTACCACCATCAAGGAGTTTTCAATGCTGAAGCGATTTGACCCTTCTATTCACTTATATTTTTCTCAAAATCTGTGGTTCAAAGATAAAGAATTTTGTTGTCATGTTGGAGTAAAATAATACCTTACCGGTTAAACTTTCAAAGAATTTTTCGCCCAGCGGTAAAATAAACTCTTTCTTTCTCTTTTTGAGCTCTACCAGTGAATACATTTTCGAACAAGTACATGTTCTAAGTGAAGAAAATTTTCAAATGTGACCAATGCAAAATAATTACTCCTTTTCTTGTTCAACACCAAGGAATTTGCAATTATTGATAGAATCGAAAGAGAAGAAATAATTACTCCTTTTCTTGTTCAACACCAAGGAATTTGCAATTATTGATAGAATCGAAAGAGAAGAAATAATTACTCCTTTTCTTTTGAATTGCATTAATGGCATTATTTGCTTAAATTTTATGATTGGCGTCTTGTGGAAAATTTTAGCTACAGATGAGCGAAGATTTCTACCAAACAATATATTTCCGAAACTACCCATCTTCTTTAGCAGAGTTGCCACCATTTGCATCTTAGGACGTATCACGACGTTTCGTAAGCTTCTGTCTATCGGCAGGTATAACATTAGCATTCATCATCATTTATTCACACAATAAACAGTTCGCGACAGACATTTTTGCGCTACTTTAATCGCTTTTTTATGTGAAAATTATCCAATTCCCATTTTAATCATCCTCGATCAAGTAAAAACGCGAAATTTCAGTAAAATTGAATACATTCTCTCGTATGTAACCAAAAACGATTCAGGGGTACAGTTTTCATGTAGAAGCTCCAGAATGTTATATCTAAATTTGATACACGAATGAAGAGAAATAATTTAGGTTAACAAGAAATCCCATGGAGCTATAATGTTGATGAAGGGATTCGCGGATAGCGACACGGCAAGCAAAGGTGGTGACCGTACGTTTGGTCGCTTCTCTCTACACGTATATTCAAGGGAGTCTTCATTCGAAGACAAAAATACGACTTGGAGTGGAATGCGGGGATGAATAGGGTACAGTGAGAGATAGAATCTGAGGGGTGGAGATGTAGCGAGAGGAGCTGCTTTCAGATGTGTCCTCCCTGAGGCGAGATGAAATCTGCTTCAACCCACTTCTCCTCTCGCATCCCTTTGCTTTAATAACAATTTTCCACGTTGCTTCATTGATAATTGTTCTTCAGTTATTTCTCTCAGAGATTGCTTTATTTCATACTAGTGCCCGTTGATTCTTAATTGGTTGAATTAAAGTTAATTAAATTTAGTAGTCTCATTTGTACGGGAATACATCTACAATCTCTCAATTTAACCTATTTCAGTAGCAGTGGTTATCGGGAATGAAAATGTTAATTTTAATCAAAGCTATCGTACTTTAGAGCCGAAATCTAAAATAGGAGTTCGATTCCCGGCGGGGGCTATAGTGCGAAGTTACCTCAGCTGTCGAAGCACTTCTAAAATACTATTACTAATCTAAAATAGGAGATTAAAATATGTCTCTTTTTAGAAAATCATTCTTATTAAACTTGTCTGAAGCTCGTGCAACGTTTATTTCTGATCTAATTATGCGCATGGAATAAAGTCAGTAAGCGATTAAATGAATTTTACGTGTATCACTTTTGGGAAAGTGTCACTCGTCTGGTGTTTTCACCAGAAGATGCAAGGACGCTTGCGAAACCAGTTGCCACTAGAATTCGTGCGTTGAATATTCTGTGGAAAGAAGTGTTTTCCCTAAGTGTTTTTTTTTGTCGGTTAGGCATTGAAATAACCTAAAAAATATATCATGATAACACTGTAAAATAACATTTGAGCCAATAACAAACATCGATCAGTACATCAGTGCGATTCAGTATTCTTCCAAAATAAATTATTATCGCCCTGTCTAACCTGTATATTACTCAGGTTCAACTTCAAATCCAGTATGCTAACATAAAACCACAGCGAAAAATGTTTGGTTTTCCTACGTTGAATTCAATTCGTATAAACAATTTTCCATAAGATATCCCGCCAATAGGAGCTCGAAATGAAGAAACATTTAAATTGTTGAGAATTCCCAGTAATGCTGCGGCTCGCCGATATCTGCTTTGCGACATACTGAACAAGAAAATCTGCAATTATACTATACCAATGATCACCGCGAGTATCCTTACTATCAAAAATGTATCAGAAACAGAGATAATGAAAAATAACCTTATAAATAATGAATCTAAATGGTAGGAAAGTAGAAAATATTTTGTGCGATTCCGTATTTTGACAATGTAGTTACTTTGTGCATTTCCATTTGTTATTAGAATATGACTGGAACAAAGATATTACAATAGGAAGTAAGATGAAAAGATCGCTGAAGAACATGGAAACGTTTCCTCGTATGATTTCGCATTCAAAATTATAAATTAAGCGCAAACTCCTTCAAGGTTACTAAATTAAAAATTAAAATACATTCACAGCATCCCCCGCTTTATGCAACCCGAGGCGCTTGCCTTTCTCCCTAACTTTCTGAAATTGATGCTAAGAGATGTACGGATCAGGAAGGAGGAAGGTAGGGAAATGACTTCGTTGAGCCCAAGTTGAGTCTTAATATAGCATTTTCACTTTTATTGAAGACAAAGAAAAGGGATTTAAGGCATTCTTACTATTCACGTATTCAGGGAGTAAACTAAAAAATCATAGTAGAACTGGCGAAGGATTTTAAATATTACTTACAATTTCAAAATGTTTAGTACGTAGGAAACGTATTTATATGAAATCCCCAGGTAACTTTTTCATGGCGTATGGGAAATTGCTTTTTACCATGGTCTGAAAAAGTAGTGTGACGTTTTGCGATCGCGGAAATTCGCTAAATATTCTTGCGAGCGTAATGAGAAGAGTAAGGAAAACTTAGGACATTTAAAGGATAAAGTCTTCAAGTTGCGGGTATATTCTTACATCTTCAGTTTTAAATGTTTACCACACCCGTGATTTCATACTTATTCAAACATGTTAACCACAAGGAAATCGCTTAAACTGACGTAAGTAGTGGTTATATAAACGGCTGATTCTGCACCTGTGGTCGGAGAGATGTCTGCAATAGAAGGCAACACGTTGCACATCGGCTTCAGGATAACCACAGAATAACACTTTTCCTCCAACGGTTCAGTACTACGCAATACCAGTTAGAAAATGGTCCCGGTGGTCAAATAACCCGTTAGATGGGAAGGAAAGAAAGATCGATGGATGCGCGTAAATGGTGTGGTACAGAACAAGGGGATCCGAAAGGATCGGGAAGTCAACCACGTTGATGATCCTTTCTCTTCTCCCATTCCATCTCTTTCTCATCTCTTCCCTTCCACAAACCCCTTATCTTTCCTGGAAATGTTATGTCTTTGCTGGAGATACGTGCGCGTATTTCAGCCCAGAGCGCTCGTGCTTAGCCATACCATACCCCTGCCCCCATGTACGTTTCGCTCGCGTCAAATCCTACCTTTTTTCTTTAATTTTTTTTAAGCGCTCGCGGTGTGGTGCTTTCATTTTCCCAAGGCGCAGGGTCGATAAAAGTTTTTGCTTCGCTAGAGCGGTTCCAGGTTATCTTCCGACGGGGTTTCGCGGATCCAGAATACGATAGCTCAGGATCGAGATTATTTTCGACGGCAGAAGATATGGAAATCGCGGCGCATTAATTAGAAGCGGCTCGCGGAAACGATTCTAAACCGGGTAAAACGGTTAAGCCTGCGAAAATACGAGCTAATGAGATATTTCCAAGCCGATAGGGAGGAAAAAGGCCCAATTTAGGGCCTTTTTCCGCCGCGTTCCTGAAGGGACTCGGGCGCCTCCTTATAGTTTTCGCAGCGTGGGAAGGGGGGCTCTCTTTGTGTTAATGTCTCTCCGAAATGACACTTTCTCAAAGAGCTCTTCGCGTGGCAAAAGATGCGCGAGGCGTTGAAGGCGCTTCGCAAATCATGCGGAGAGGTTCTTTGTTCTCGAAGACGGAAAAAGCTCTCGGCGATCTTGAAGAGTAGTTCATGCAAATAGAGTGGATTGTTAGCAGGGGAAATTAAGCTCGCAATCGGCGGTGGTTTTAATGGAATCGAGATTTGCGGTGGAGAAACTGGGGGATGGTGGTGTTTCTGACATACATGGAGATCACAAACTATTAGCCAGGCCGAAATGAAGAACCATCTTGTAACACTTTACTCCTGGAGGATTTTGTTTGTTATAAATGGCAGCAATTCGGTCGCGATTCAATAAAATAAATCGGCTGCATCCGACTAATTTGAGGTTGAAAGGTCTAATGTTAAATTTAAACTATTGAAATAAACTGAAAAAATATAATCAAAGAATGTGTTTGCAGCTATGTAATAGCGAGAAGGAAGGAAATGTAGGGAATAAGCAGAGATAAGGATCTCTTTGGTTGAGTGATTCGACGGGAGTTAGAATTTTCCTTGACTGGTGTGCCTAAGTATAAAATTTCATATTCTCTTTTTCAAAAGAATCAGTTTATGTTTAGAATGGTACCCTATGAAACCGCCAACTTAGTCGTTCCCTTATCTGTTTTATTTTCTTTCTTTAGCAGGAATTAAAGATTTTCCTTTTGAGTTAGACATATATTTTGATAAAATGAGTGGGTAGAAGGGAAAAGAATGTTTGGAAATGATAAAATAAGGTGAAGAAACTGTTCAGAGAATTAGTTGAAAAGGGACTCCCTAATAGTGAATATTACAGAATAAATGGATAATGGGGTGAAGGATAAGAGATGAAGGATGTCAGTTAATGTATTATGTTAAAGGAGAAGCTAACGCAAAATTAAATGGATGACATAAGGAAGAAGAGAACTCGCGCCTGAAGACCTGTCCTAGTGGAGAGAACATTTTTCTATAGCATATGTAGGTAACATCGGTAGAAGATTGGAGAGGAACGACGGTAATTTAAGATTTCATTAGTTCCTTCGGAACGCTCCTTCAGTTAATCATTGTTATCAATGAAATGAAAATCGTTAAATGTCTATGTAAGTACCTTGCAAGCCGCCTTTGGCAGGCGGTGACGCATAGTGGAATCGATTATTCAAAATAGTGTACTAATAATTGAAATCAAACATTAAAAATTGCACAAATTAGGTAACGAAATAACTTCGCTATTTTTAGGACGGGTATGTTTAGGTCTGGTAATAATTTGTGGATCAATGATTTCTACAGAATTAGGAACATTCCACCGTGTCTCTACGGACGGACAGACGGAAGATAATTTTATAATTTATTTAGGCATAATTAACTATTTACTAAGATAATGGGAAGTGAAGGGAAGATATTTGTTAATAGAATACGAAGTTCAGGTATTAGAAGATGGATACAGTCTTCTTGCATAAAAGATAAGCAATGTATTTTATTCACCTCCATATCGAGTTAAAGGAGGAATTCATAGTCAAAAATGCACGAGTTTATCTAGGATATTTTCAGGAATAAATTTACTAAGCAGTAATTTGCACATCTGAGTGCAGTTAGTAACCTTAACCTTAAGAGATCGGATCAAAGATTGGTGGAATAAGATGAAAATAAAATATTTGATTTGAGCTTAAGTTACAAATATTAAGCCAAAAAGTAGGAACAAGAAGGTTAAAAGTCCTTGATGTGCGATAGGCGAGGAGGAAAAGCTGGTATGGATTAGCGATGAACGAGACGACGGGAAAAGTAATTCATCATGACTCTATACGTGGCTTCGGATAAGGAATTCACCTCCGGAAAATCGATGTAGAAGAAACTGAAGCGTAGGTATCTAGTTGCGAGTTATTTTCCTGGTAAGGGACTGAAAGATGCGAGGTAAACATTTCGTTTCCATTTATTGAGGCAATTTCCTGACTATCTGAAAGACAGCGTTGCAAAATATTCGCAATTTAATGCTATTTTTTCTCTGTTTCGCTTTGCTGCACAGAGACTTCGTAGCAATCATCGTCACAATTCTTCGTCACCCACCTCAGCTGTGCTCCAATGTACTTGACGTCAATATTTCTGTGGAGGATTTTTTTGCTCGCAAAATATATCGCGGAATTTTCTCTGAAAAACGATTTAGAGATGAAATTCGATTAACTTCTCCTTCTTCTGAGAAGCTCCGATTGAATTTACTATTAAGAGATTCCACGAAAAGATTTTCATATCCAGCGTTTCATCTGAAACTCAGGGGCTTCGTGAAGAGGCCAAAAACTAATTGATTGATACTTCGCGAATGATCCTGAATCGAAATTGGAAACTAATATTGGCACTTGATTGGAGATAATTTCTGAGAGTACAAGGGGATCTTACGGAAGCCCTGATGTGATATTTTACCACTGTAAGCCCATCTCCAGCTCCTCTTAATGGTATCAAGTTCGCACACTTTATCCTCGCCGATAAAATTTCTTTGAGTTCCACCCTTTAACCAAGTGGTCAATTTCCACCGACACTCCGTAGTGTTCCCTCTGTTATCGGAGAAAAGGGTTTCTGAAACCTCTTCGCGGACTTCCCTAGCTCTTCCCTCAACATTTTTCCTTTCCTCATATTTCACACTGTTCATCGGTTGCTAAGAATGTTGATGGCTGATCGATCGAGCACGATCTTATCGTAGCATCACCTGTTGGAACTGGTGCATGCTGCAAATTATTCAGTTAGCCTGACATCCTCTCCTTCCTTCGGACAATAACTTAAAGAATTAAGTAAGGATCAAGATACTAATTAAGATGGGCTACCGGTAAACCAATTTGGCTGCTAGTTCGCCTTTGGTGCAAGCTATCTTGGGTTCGATTCTTGAAGAGGCCCTTATGGGCGAAATGTCTTTAGTCGTCGAAGCACTTTTACTTATAATATTACTACTAATTAAGGGAAAAGTCTAAATAACTTCATGAATATCATCTATGGAAACTAATAATTAAATCATTTATTTATTTTCAAGTAACTGTAATCATTTTCTACTTCCCTATGTTAATGAAATATACGAAGAAACTTTAAAGACAGAACTTTACCTTCCCACAACATTTTTTTTTCTGCGATCGCGGTTTCGACCCCTTGGGTCACCATCAGGTCGAAAGGGCCGAAACCATGGAGCGAGAAGGAAGGAAATGTAGGGAATAAGCAGAGATAAGGATCTCTTTGGTTGAGTGATTCGACGGGAGTTAGAATTTTCCTTGACTGGTGTGCCTAAGTATAAAATTTCATATTCTCTTTTTCAAAAGAATCAGTTTATGTTTAGAATGGTACCCTATGAAACCGCCAACTTAGTCGTTCCCTTATCTGTTTTATTTTCTTTCTTTAGCAGGAATTAAAGATTTTCCTTTTGAGTTAGACATATATTTTGANAAAAAAATATGATATGGGAGGTTATACGTATGTATGAAAATTCTAGTTGTAGTTTTAGTATTGTTAAAAGTACTTAGACAGCTGAAGTCATATCGCATGTAGGCCCCAACTGGGAATCGAACCGCTTTCATTGAAGTCAAGAGCGTTGCCCACTTGGTTGTCCGGTGGCCAGGAGAAAATTCTATTGAAACGTAGAAACACCCTTTGTGTAAATAAGGAATGAATGTTATGTATAATATAACAAAACAGTTGCGTTGATATGTACAATAACACAACCATTGTGTGTCGAATATCGTTCATTCCTTATTTTATGAAAGGGTAGAATTGATTACCGCTAAAGATCGTTTGAAAAGATTAATTTAATCAGAATCGCCCCTTAAAGCTTGGTGTGGGGCCTCTATTGTATCATGGGCAAACTAAGTACGTAAAATATTCAGCCCGAAGCCGGGGTTGAATCTGAAACCCTCCATCACTTGTTACCAAGAGCTCTGAAGAGGGAATGGAGCATTTTGGGCAAGATGAGAATTGAGGTTCTTTGGAAACGTGAGAAACGTCCAGTTAAGAGCAGTAAAGTGAAATAATGGGTACATTTTTCATGGCATTCAATTAGGATTGACTAAAATGAATTTCGTAATTCAAGATCGCCCTAGTAGCTTTCATATCACCGCAACCAAGTGCAAGGCTAAGGAGAAAGTAATGAAAGATAAAAAAATTTTATCCTGTACCACAAGGAAAATAGAAAATGTTCTAGTCATTAAGAAGTAATTGTGGGAAGGTGCAAAACAATACACAAGGTTTTGAATCGTTTTCCACTTCGTAATTTTGTGAATGACAAATTATTGTTGCAATTAAATTACGATATTGCACATCTTTTTGCGGCCAAAACTCAGAAACTTTTTTGATGAGTTTTAATGTTATTTATGCGTAAAGTTGTTTCATGACCCTTGTAGCTGCTTACCAACACGATTTAGATGGGTTCTGAATCTCGCCATCGCGGCGCTGGTAGTAATGGGGTGTTGTAGTGATGAAGCGCCGATTCCCTAATGGATCTGTCGTTAGCCTGCTGAATAAATAAAGATTCCATTCTCTTTAAGGGAGAATCTCTTCCATTCTTTTTGTCACGTCACCACCGTCGACCCTGCTGGGTATGTAGCCTGCAAAATCTAGCGAAGAAATACATTTGGTTTTCATAGTCGATTTTTATACAATGCCCGGTGTTATTTCTACAAATCGCCATCTGGAACTCATGGACACGACAATCGAACTTTATTACAAACAAAGTGTACACTCGAAATAATCTCATCGCGACGCTACATGTATGAAGACATCGCTTCTGCACTGAACTAAAAGGCAGACAATCGATGCAGCTGCTGCTCTTTCATCAGTTTTGAAATTTCCTTTCCCGTTCGAATTGAATCGGTGCGTAGAATCAAATTTCCTGTCTTTCCTTACCTTTAATGATGCGTCGTTCGAAAAATATTCGATAAGGTCTTGTAATTTTGTTTTCTGTTTGACGAAGAAATGATCCAGAGCGCTCCTCGTAAAAGAAGAAACATTTCTTTCGATATCGTCGAATTTCTGGAAACTTAGTCTATTAAAAAGGAGATGTTGGCAAACGAAATGGGGAGGATGATTAAGTAGCTCGTCTGTTTCACGGCTTCTCATGAATATCAAGGAGCCCATCCACCGTACAAACTTGTTACATCTGGCTGTGCTGTTTGCAGAAGGCTGTGTACGTAAATGTTTTGTCTGGGGAGTTTTACATTACGTTAAGTCACTTATGGTAGTGAGCGCTGTTTGTGTATTATTATTATTTTACTCTTATGGTGAGGTTAGATCAAAATTGTCTCTTTTAACTTCTGGAGATATAACATGATAATTTGACACTAATAAACGAAAAAAGAATAACTACAATTAACTCACATCTTGAAAAATAAATCAATACATTCTAACGAACCGAGAAATATGGATACTAGGTAATTAGTACGGACAATAGTTAGATACTAATAGAAAGTCTAGTTGAAATATATACAAAGTAATGGATGCAAATAAATTATAGTCAAAATGCACATAAAGATTTTGGTTTTGAGAATAAACTCGTCGAATAAAGGTTTATGGAGAAAAACCCACGATGTGAAAAAAACTCCCCCGCAAGAAAGGTGACGTAAAACCGCTAAAACAATACAATATACAATAATATAACACGAACTCTGTAGCTAATGAAGGATGGATGTGAAATTCGTTGTATGTATTTGTACCGTCCAGTGCGATGGTATATCGGCACGTACGTCCCTCGTCGGACCATAACAGGGATAACTCCGAAAAGAGAGAAAGAAAGGCAAAATGGTCTTTACAATTGGTGGATGATAACGGTTTTTAGGGATTTGCTAGTATTTCTAAATGAAATTTCTCCTAATATCGTTTATTTGTATAGATACGGAGACTCTTGTTCATATCAACGGTAATAAAACAATTAACGCGTAATGAGATTGAATATCTTTGGACATTGTAAACTAGTCTTTTATTCAAAAAATTTAAGGTGCAGCTTGAGGTATTTCGTTTTGTGAAGAATCGCTAAAATGAATCGGTGAGTGCTATCAAGACGTTTCTCGCCGCTGGAAGGAAATTGGAATAAGAAAGATGATTAATATTTAGGCTCATTCCGCTCAAAAAACATACGAGATTGTAGGTTCTTGAAAGAATTAGTAGACATTATACTTCCTCCCTGAGAAATGTATAGGCCGATCGGGACCTGGAGAAAAGTCAGAGAAACGGATATTTGGGGTATTCTCTTCAAATATTCATTTTCCGGTAGGCGACACGCGACTGTAACTGGCTAAAAAATAATACCGAGCGGTGCTTGCCCCCTTCCGCCACTCGTCAAAGAACAGCTAGCAGATTTAGTTCCCATACGCCGATTTAGTGAATTAAAAATGATTTACTCATATTTTCTCCCAGTACATCAACTCTTATATCTTTAATTTTTTCTCACGATTCTTCAAGAGCTGATTCACAGCTTAATTTTTCTAATTTCCGTCTCTGCTTACATTCGGAGGACTACGTGAATTTCTTCACGTTTATACCTTTCAAACCGCCAAATAGTACATGTAAGTAGGTGTTAAAACTCGGAATTCTTCGCCCTCTCGCTAATATATTCGTATCTCTTGTGTCATTCCGAAACTGACGAAAAGTAACGGTATTGAAGGCATTATCCCAGTTCTGGCTTAGTCATCCGGCTTTGGAATTCACGTTTGCTGTGATCGTGGTCATCACCCTCCCATATTCTTCATTCAAATCGCTGAGTAAGAACAATCCGACTACGTCCACCAAAAGTGAGGCCTTTAATTCTTAGGAGATTCACGTCGACTTTTTATCAGAACTAAACACATATAATAGTTAAGCATACGGCGGTGATACCTCTGTGTTCGTAATCTATCTATATTAACACTGCAGTGGAATATATCTAAGTGGAAGTAACCAATGCATTACTCTTATTTTGTTATTTAAGTTTCTTGCTTCACGAAATATTTTCGTGATAACTCGTTACTAGAAGATATGTAATTATTAATAATGATTTCCAACACAGTGTGATGTGAATAAAAAATAATTAAATGTTAATTAATGTAAATTAGTAATAATTTCCGTACTGTGCTTAAGGTTTTCTGTTTTTATTCCATTCTTATTGTTAGTACTTAATGTAACTCTTAATTTCTCTGAATTTTTTATTTGACGCTGTGGCGTTATGGTTGGTGTGCTAGCGTTCCAACCAACGGGTTCGAGTCCGGGTATCCGGATTTTTTAGGTTTGAGAATGGTTGAGGAGGTTCGTCCATATAATTATTAAATTATATGCAATTGGGATTATCTTCCTGTTCAAAATAATGTTATTACCTATTCTTTCGCTTGAACTTTAAAGTTTTGTGTTGATCATTTACATGTTACACTCAGTTCCTCCGATATTTTTCTTACTGCACTTGCTGGTTTATTGTTACATACATATTTTGAGATTAAATTGGTAGTGATCTTGAACAGTACGAATGGCAAACACAGGGGTAAGACGATTAATATCGTAATTCGCACATAGCTCACTACTTTACTAAATATTTGTTCTTCCTAGAAGTTATTGCAAGCGCGTTCCCTTCAGCACTCCTTCAAGAAGTTATACATTTCGCTGGGAGAATAGAATCTCCTTGTCGAGTTTTCAGGTCGCAGTAGACAGGTTGCTGTAGAGGTGACATTAAAAATTATGAGTTTCTCACGAGATTGGGCTAATGGGATCGTTCTTTATTTATCGATCTCAGCACTGAAGTATCGAATCAGGAAAGCTGCCGACTCATTTCTCTGCAAATTACAGAGAAAATGTCAATAAATTGGATCTAGAGAGTTGTGGAATACTCTCTTCCTTGTTTTATTAGTTGACGCTTGGGTCTCATTCAAATGTGACTCACTGTGGGTCACAGTTTATATTTAATTGACTGACGGGGACGAATTCCACGCTTTCATGTACTTATAAAAAAGGGGGTGGGGTCCTTTTATCACTGGAAGGCCGCGTATACTACTATTAGGTCGCACTTACATGTTGCGTATATTAAAAATTTCGACGACAAAACGGTACTTAGCAAACGACTTTATTCGCTGAATATTTAATAACAGCCCTTTACAATATGTTATTGATCATTATTTTACAGAAGTTAAAGCGATAGATTACTTAATTTTCTATTTTCTATGTTAATACTGATTCTACGTATACGTAATATTTACGGAAAAAAATGATTGAATCAGATAATTATGTACCACTACATCCTTATTCTAGCATTTTATCCATCCTCAAAGGACTGTCTCATGATAGATTGGCTAGTTGACCAGTTATGGCAAACCTTTATGGTCTTTAGTTCCACTTTTCCTCTCCTCGAAACAGCCAAGTCCCACCAAGAGACGAAAAATTTGTTTTTCTGTCGTTATTTTATATTTACGAATACTTAGCTTGCTGCTGAATGACCGTGGATTAATTCCCGAAGGATTAATTTGCAACTAAGCGAAGTATTTAAAAAATAAACTGCTAAAACCAAAAAATGAAACGACATCAGTCTCACCTAATAGTAAGTCCCGCCTGTGGTATGCGTCCAGAAATTGGGAAACACTGGTTTAGACAAATTTTCTAAGGGTCGCTTCTTCGGAAGGCCGCATGTGAAACGGTGAGGCAGGATTCGACTTCCGTGATGGCTGTGATTTTGTATGGGAACATTGGAATTATGCTAGGAAAGCGAGTCAAATCGATCTCAAGACTAACTAGATTATCGTTTAATATCTCTCTCGAGCTATTTAGTGAAACTCAAGAAACTTTATAAATTAAAATCTGAATTTATTTAAAGAAGCTAAAAGAGTATCTCCAGAAAATGCCGTAAGGGCGCCACTCATGCTTGGAAACAATCGAATCAAATCGTAATTACGTCAATTTCGATTTTCGATCCGGTTTCACGAAATATACATTTTTCGTTTCAGCTCTGGTTTTTCCTCAGCGAAAACTTTGGTTCGAACCGGTATTTACGCTCCTAGCATCAAGCATTGAATTTATTTCGGAAGATTTTTCACTGTGTAGTGTTAATTTTTTTAACTCCGCCTTTCAGTAAGTTTTTAGAATAAACTCGTGCTCTTTAAGAAGGTTGTAAGTAGGAGGTCAGTTGCAAAAGTATAAATGTTTATTGATGAGTTACGAGTCGCCGATTCACATGCGTGGATGTGACTATTGTTATCCTTAGTCGGACGGCGAACCGCAAATAAGAACTGAATAAATAACTGTTTCCGGTTTCGGTTCAGATTCGATGCCCTGCAGACAGTATCGCAAGAATTTAGAAACCGCTAAATTTCGCTAATGCTTCCTAATGACTGATTTCCGCAGTATTTTCTGAATTATTAAAGAAATCCTTTGGTGAAACTCCGCGAGTAACGGGATGAGCTTTGCGCTCTGTTATTAGGAGTCGAGAATGAAAGAGGAATGCGTGGCGCGGAAGGCACTTGTTGCGAGGAAGGGAGACTGCTAGGACGACTAAAGTCTCCCTCCTAGCGAAGATATCCCTTCTCGAATGTTTTTGTCCATTCCCATCGCATTTTCCCTCCAACCGCTAACCCTCTTCCAGGCTACACTCTGTCCCTCCTTGCTGTGGGAAGATGTTCTCCCATCAGGGTGCCCGGATGGACTTGTTTCGAAAGGTTTCCACAGCGGTAGCCTTTTTCGACCCGTATATTCCGCAGTCCTCGGCGGAAATTGGCCCCAAAGACGGAAAGGACGGATTAAACTGTTATTTTCAATAAGAAGGGCTTCAATTAGGGGTGCACTCTTTTGTATTATTTGTATTCTTATTTTAATAAGGCCCCCACCCCAAGCCTGCTTTTCATTTCACGCGGAAGAATTTTTCTTTAAATTTTCGAGTGGGCGATTAAAACAAAAGAGAGAATTGGAAGAAGAGGGACGTCTTAATTTCAAATTTATTTTAGCTGGAAATCATGGGTTGAGTGAATCGCACCATAACTTTTTCGGGCGTTTTTAGATGAAAATAAGGGTTTCCGAGAAAATAGCCTATACCCGGAAAGAAAACGAGCTCAAAGAAATTTATTTTTATTGATCCCATTTTTCAAGTACAGATACTGCTGTTGCTTTTGTCAGTAGCTCTCTTCTTGTAGGCATCCAAATGCGCCATTTGGCACTGGTTTCAGCCTTATAGGAGCCCCGAATCATCTTCAGAGTATCTTAAATAAACATTACGAAATGAGTCGGAAATGTAAAATATGATGCTCACGGGAAACTTCGGAAGCCAGTAAAGTTGAAATATACCTATATGTGACTGTGCATTTCAATTACATTTGCAAGATGATTTTTCCTTTAATTTTAGACAAAAATTTCAAAAAATTCACTCAAAATCAAAAGTTATGATAGTTACACCAATAAATTGTATTTTCGTGCGTTATTTTATGTCACTTGGGATAGGCGACTTATTTCCTGTTAAACTTTTCAACCTCATTTAAAGGGATGTCTATGAAACAATTGCCTTCATCCCGGTTTATATTATATGAAGGTTTGATCTATTTGTCGAATAGTAAGAAATACAAGTAGAACCCATGATAAAGTAATTACGTAAGTGTATGTATGGAAAGAACCGTCTGATAGAATACCTTAAAATTGAAAAAAACGGATTGGTAAGTCAAAGCACAAAATAAGAATGGTGTAGTCGCTGAAAAATCGCAATTTGTTCAAGCTTGATTTGAATAGTGTTTTTAATTTTAGTCAATATGACGGTTCTTTAGTTAAAAGATTTTTGGACAAAGAAATGAAGGAGAAAAAAAGTTTCTCCTTCATTTCTTTGCCCAAATTCAAGCATGTATATCATGCGTTCCCCCATTGCTTATGTATAAAAGATTTTTACCAAGAATTTGTCTTTGTTTGAACAGTTTTCAGGAATCATTAGAATACCTATTTTATTGATGTCTATGAATTTACAATAGATACATAATAATTAGAGATATTTGCTGCGATCTGTTAAATGGGTCAAAAGTGAGAGGAAGAACGGAATAAAGTCGGGCAAAGGTGAACTTGAAGAAAGGAAGTTGGACCGATGCATCTGTGTTATCTATAGGAAGTAGGGTAACTCAGAGATACGCCTGTAAATTGTTATTGGTATCACTGTATATTGAAACTCATTTAACTTCATGAACATGCATAACTTCCTCGGAATGGGTTAAGTAAAAAGTCATTCAGGGAAGTTTAAATTGTCACTCAAAATAACTTGGAATATTGCTATTATAAAGGGTTCTTAAGACTAATACGTAGGTTTCCAAGTTCATTAATTTCTGTCATGAAAAGGATGCACCACAGTATTGTGCCTCGGATCAGGGTAAAGCTTCCTGGTCCTACGTTAGAGAGTGACAGGGAGATATACGAACGGTAAGCTCGTTAAGGGATAGCGACGGAAAAATAAATTACGATGCGAAGAGGAAATCGAATATCTTAAACTACTTTTATCAAGGCGTATCCACACCCGATAGTAACAGAGATACCCTCTATGAGATTAATAGACTCACGTCGTTGACAAGTATGTGTTTTTCCGAAGATAAAATCATGAAACTCTGGCTTAAAACTAACTCGAATAAATGGCCAGGTACAGAAGGTATTCCGGCTAGAGTGATGAAAAACTGGCAGAAAGCGTCGCCCCATATCTCGAAATTATATTTACTAAGTCAGCGAGCAGTCGTGAACAGTATCGTGAACGGTCAGTCTAACAAAAGCAACGTCGAAATGGATTGGTAGTTAGGGGATGTTACGCCTATATAAAACCGTAGGGCCCACGACAATATAGATGCATGTTATTAACTTCGCCGTCCGGAAAAGTAATGCAGCACGTGGTTGTTAGCTCACTGATGAAGTTCATAGATAGCAATTGTTTCCTGAATAAGAATAAACATGCTTTTGATAGGCCCGATCATGCGAAACTCACTTGCTTTATTTGTTCACGATATCTTAAAGTATGCAAGGAGTGAAATGCAAGTGGAGGCTATTTTCCTTGATTTCAAGAAAGCTATCTACAGAGTCCGAAAAATTAGTTTACAAATTTAAGATAGCAGATATTAGTAAGAAATTAATTGATTGAATCAAGAATTTCCTATACGAAAGAGAACAGCAAGTTGTACTTGATGGCGTGAGTACGGATACAGTGAGTCACTTTCGGCGTACCTTAAGGCAGCGTAATCGGGCCTCTACTCTTCCTAATTTATAATAATGAACTGAGCGACGAAATTAATATCAATGTGAGGGTATTTGCGGATGACTCGGTAACATATAGGGAAATATCAAGTGACGACGATAACTTTTCACTCTCAAACGATTTAGTTAATATTCAAAGGTGGTGCGCAAAATTGCAACAAGATGCTAATGTAAATAAATGCTCTGTAGTAAACTTCTTGGAAAGGAATCTATTGCGTCAGAGCCACCCGTACAAAATTAGTGGAATGGATACAAATTTAGTCGACTCAGTTGAATATCCCGGAATCATCCTTACAAGTAACTGGAGCACACATATTCGAAAAATATGCGGTGAAGCAAAGAAAAAGCTCGGTTTTATAGAGCGCATTTTCGATAGATGCGACGAAAAGGTTAAAAAGATATGTTATTTCACCTTAGGCACCATCTGGAATGTGCGACGAGTATATGAGACCCAGCAGATGAAACGAATGCTCGCGAACTCGAGGAAGTGCAGCGCAAGGAGGTACGTTTTGGTAAAAAATGCTGCGATAGAAAAGCAAGCGTTAAGCAAATGCTCTAAGACGCAGGTTGGGAATCCTCCAAAGAAAGAAGATTAGAAGCTGGACTGTGATTGCTTGATAAATTCAGAGAAATCTGCGGAAGACGTGTTAGGTATATCCCCTGCTACTTCGGTCGATCCGGCAATGAGCGTAAAATGAGAGGGATAAATGCGAGGACAAGTCGCTTTAGGGACTCTTTCGGTGCTCAATAACAATATGATAAACACTTGGTGTTTACACTCCCTGCCACACGCCGAAAAGCGGCTTGCAGGATATGATATATGGTGTAAATCAATTGGGACCGTCCTTGCTTCAAGACTGAAATATTTTATATCAAAGATTAAAACTTTTACTCTAAAAAACGTTCCTGGAATGAGAGATCGTAGGGCTTGAATTTTCCTCTTGTTGGACTTTTCTCCATTTGGCAGTTTGGCCTTTGACAGGTTTTCGGCCATAAATAAGTGATAAAGCGCCTTTCAAGTTTTTCGTCTCCTGCAGTTTTACGTCCTGCGCATTCAATATTTCATAGGTTTAACTGTAAGAGCTAAAGAGACATTTCCGATGGAGCTCGTTAAGTGCGACTATATTCCATAATGGCGTATTCAATCTGGGATTCCTTGAGCACGTGCGGAATTAGAGGAAAGAAAATTCTTGGAAATGACCGGAATGTTTTCATAGTTAGGAAATGTGTGCTTCGTTTACTTGATTGGCATCTCACCTAATAGCGAATTAACAAGAATCAGCCCCGAAATGCATTCCTCGGAATTTATTCATACGGTAAGAAATGTTGAATAATTTTGTATCATTATCTTTCAGTAATATTTTTGTGGAATAAACGAAAGTAAAATTGACGAAAATGTGCGTTTTACGATTTATTCGATACTTTTTCAGCTCTCAAAGTTAAGATTTTGTGGTAATCTTGCTAAATAGAGTCTACTGATGACATAAGGGTGGCGCTAATTCAGGCTCTTTAAATGAAATAACACTTAAATTCACAGTGCAAATTTTATAGGGTAAACATCTTTATGCATGCGGTACCTTTCCATGTTAATAAGCGCGGCCTTTCTTTCACTCCACTTTAAATCCTGCGAATCACAGCTTCAAATTCAAAATCCTATTCCCTTCCCAAACCACGTGTGTATGTGAAGCCATGCCTTTGCATATTCATTCGTTAACCTATTAGCATCAGTGTTTTTGTAGAGTACATTTGGATTCCCGCAAGGCAGATTGCGAAAGCCGAAATTAAGTCCATCTTTGATACGTTAATGCTGTCAACGACTTATATCCTCAGTCTATCGCAGAGTTTCAGGTGTGATGATGTCCGGTTAAAATTGGGTTGTAGATATATTAAACATCTAGGAAACCATAATGTGTATTGACGAGATCCGTTTCTCCTCTGTTTCTTCCGTTTCGTCCCAGAGCCTGAGTGAAATTCATAAGCTTGCCGATCGTCAGAGGTGAAGGGGTTCCATTTACCATCGCTACGGTCTCATAACTTTCTCTCAGTATCCAGATAAAAAGAGGATTAAACTATGCGCCGTGGCCCTTTTATTTTATCTCTTCAAACTGCACTTTATGGAAATGGAGGAGCGGTAGAAGGAGACAGGCCTTGTTGGAAAAGAATAGAATGCGTAGCAGAGCGTGACCCTGCTTCGCGCTGACGCTTCTGCGACAACTCATGAACTATGGCGCCTCTTCGTAATGCAAAGTCTTTGTTATTATCATTCATAACGCGTTATATCTAGGTCGTAGCAATCTCTTTTCTCAGAGCGAGTTTACACCTGGGAAAATACCGCCACGCCAGCAATGCATGGACCCAGAGTTTGGCCGAGGTAGGTGATTCAAGTATTTAGTTTTACTGAGGGAGTTTTGAATTCATTTCCGACGCCTATCTTTTCACCTGGAAATAACTTTGGGGTTTGCCATCTCTTAGCTTTGATGCATGTACGAAGGTTACACGTGTGCGACCTTCTTGAATACCTATTCGAGTTGCTAACAGAAGTATGATAAATTTATGCTTGTGATTCAAGCAACGATTCCTCTGTGTAATAAAATCTGTAGTTCAATTTCATACAAAGCCTAACATGCTTTGTTTAATCTTTTGTTTAACCTTTTGTTTTTCCTAATTTTTAGTGAGTTGCATTTTCACCTTATTGCCACTGGCGATATCCGAGTACATGGAGACATCTAGTACGATTTTAAACGGATTTGTACCGAAATGGCTTTTTATTTATTTATTTAATGTATCACTGCAAGTTGGTCGGTGGACCAGGTGGCAGTGTTCAAGGGGGACAAAATAATAATGACATCTGCCCGGCGTTCGCCCAAAGACGGGAGGAAAATCCCTCCAAAAACCTACCGTTTTACCTTAGATGATGAAATATGTTGTATTGAATGCTGCCTTTTCGTACTATTTATACTATTTACTTGGAGTAGGATGTAAGGAAAACCAAATGTGTGAACATTTTTAAGAGCAGTTTGCAACTCACAATTCTATTCATGGATTCCATTCGCTGATTCCTCGTAAAATAATGTGTTTAACTGAACGTTTATATAGAAATACTAAATGATGTTTAAACTATTTCTTTTTGGGTGGAAGACCTCCATATGCTCTCATCCTTGCATACTTCTTCCTCCTTAATGACTAGGGTACATTTAGAGTTCATCGCATTTAAAATCGTAATTTTGTAAAGTACTCTCCCGGAAAATTAAAAAAACAGCATGAAGAAAGTGGCTGAGAAATGATAATACTACAGTGCAGTTAATACCATGATCAATAGCATACGCATGCAAACTCACCAGGAATCTAGTTTTAATACGTTCAATGTTGTAAGCGTCTCAGCGGTTGATCACCTCCAGAACCTGTATCTGTTTGTTTTTTTGTCGCAGTTCCATCTGTGTTTGCAACATCGCCGCATGCCATGTACTTGTACGGGTGTACCGTTGGTGCAACTGACGGAGTTTGAGCAAGGCCGTATTGCGGGTCTTCATGAAGCCGGGTGGTCATAGCGAAGAATTGCGTAATTCATGGGGTGAGAACCACCCACAGTGGAACGATCTTGTTGACCGTGGTCAGCAGAAAGTGCACGTGACCATTAGCCATGGACCGGACAGTTACGACGCACAGATGCACGTAAGAAACCGTGCATCTTACAAAGTGCCCTATTAGACTGTTAGGGGACTACAGAGAAAACCAGGGACCGTGTTGCTGCTGGAGTATCAGCAAATACAATTTGCAGCCGTTTCCATGAAACAGTATAACGATCATGTGTGTCATTAGGCTGTTTTCCTGCTGGCACCTCAACACTGTGCAGCCCGTCTCCAGTGGAGTGGCGAAAGGAACACCTGGAATGACGAATGGGAACTCGTCTTCTTCATAGAAGAGAGTCTATGCCTTGGTGACAGTGATGGTCGTATGCCTGTGTGACGTCGTATAGGCGAGCCCCAACTACTGTAGTGCTCTAAGGCAGGTTGGGAATCCTTGAAGGAAAGGGAGCTAGGCTGCGATTGCTTGATTAATTCAGAGAAATGCTAGGTTTTTGCAAATTAAAAAAATATATCTACGTGCACCTTCTGATCGTGAGAATAATTTTTTCTGCTTAGTTAAAATAATATAAAAACAACGCATGTGAAGTGAAAGTGTAATATATTATTAATAAAATTAAACACTGTAAATTAAATACGTAGTGCACTTAGAAACAGCTTTATTCTTAATGCTTCCATAAAAACATAAGTATCTAGCATAAAAGCTACAATGAAAACGATACCTTACCGTGGAAAATGTTTTAGAAATTCTTAAAGACCCATATAATTTTCATACGGATCTCTACGGGTGGAAGGGCGTTTACATTGGCTTGTACTAGTGGAGTATAGCCGGATGAAGAATGACAGGGATGGTGTCTAAAAGGAATATGAATGGTACTCATGTTATTGCAAGACCGAATAATAACTAAGAACGTTGTAAACGAGAAGATAGAATCTCGAATTTAAATAAATGAATCGTGTAGTTATGTATATATGTTTAGATGTTTGAAGGCAGAGACGTACTTAAGGGTAGGTAATTAGGAATAATTAACCATTAATTTGGACACCACGAAATGGAGAATAATAATTGATTGTATTTTAAATTATCCTTCCTTTCCTTGGAAATTACATTTGCCAACTCGGGGTCTCCTTAACTTGCAAATTCCGGCTCTTGTGCTCATCTACGTCTACATAAATACCCTGAAAGCCGCATTTAAGCGTATGGCAAAGGGGAGCTTTACGCTAAGCTTTAATGGTGTTTTACGTTTGGGAATGGCTTCGTTGTAAAAAATAACCATATCGAAGAAGTATTAATTTTAAAATAATTTAAACGCTTCCACCGTAACGATTATGGTGAAATCGAGTAATCGTGTATTTGCTCGTATTATTCCATTGTCTGCTTGATAATTGCCGTGCTCAATTTAGCCCTCTCGATTTGGTATTAACTCTCGATAACAATGTTTGATTAATCAGTGTTTGCTTATGTTCGCCGCTTAACGGCAAATGCCAATTAATTCTTCCATTTCTAAAACTCCTAACAGAGCAACGTTGCCCATTAATCCAACCATCGAGCAGTACTTGCGGAATTTATGGAAAATTCAAATCGGCCGGCGGTGAATGGCGACCAGGAGCTCGAAGGTAGTGGAAGTAGATGATGGGAAAGCATAAAATTGTCGAGCATTCTAATAAATCAGAACGGAAGAAGGAGCGAAGAATATAAGGAGATCATAAGCTATAAAATATAAATATAGATAAAACTTTCGAATCGTCGGTGGAAAGTCGATTTTATCTCAATATTATTTTCCGAAGAATCGGGAGTGGAAGATTTCGGCAGTAATTCAACAATATGGCTCGGCCTCGCTCGGTTTATGTTGCACTCCGCTTGGTTATTTTGATTCAAGCCGCGTCCGAAGGGCCTTTCGCCTCCAACACACCCTCATCCACCCCTTCGTCCAATCATTTTACTCCCCACCCACCTCCGGCATTGATCCGTTCTCCCCACCTTCTTCTCCTCCATCTTCACAGTATTTTTCCCTTTGCCTTCTCTTTCCAAATGAGTTGCCGATGGACTCGATTTGCTAATGACTTACGAAATAGCGACTACGCTCTAGTAAGCTAACTTTTTCGCCTCCTTGACTCCGATAATGCGTTCCTCGGACGTCGAGGTGCTGATCCTCGGGCGGATAGGAAGCTTTCAACCCATGAATAATGGCATTTCAAACGGAGTAATGACTAATGGTACGAAAAAACGTTTCTCGTTGAAGCGTGGTAGAAAGTAAAGAGGTGTTTAGAGTAGATAAGGCGGCTCGGGTGTGTTTTTTCGACGCCGTTGTCAATGGAGAAGGGATTCACAATCGGAAGCGACGAGCGACGGGAGATGGGATTACGGTAAGCCTCGTTTTTCTCCAACCAATCCCGCTAGATTCGTGGATGTGTCTCCAATTGGGGAAAATATTTTCCCCGAAATTCCCTGCTAAGTTTATTCTTCCACGGTTAGTATGGTTTTTGTGTTTTGTATTCTCCCCTCGATTATTTGACGACCGATAAATTTTGATTGAAAAGATAAGTGATACCGTCCGCAGGTCTTATTTATAATCCCTTGAAATAATATAGTCTATAGTGCGTAAAACTGTCGCTCCGCCCGAGCTGTTTTCTCTAGCAATCTTAAATTGTTTTTTTTTAAGTTTAGGTTTTGATGAATAACGTCCAAACGCTCGGCAAGCGTAGAATATTTCATGAATTTCACATTATTTAGTAGACTTCGCATCACACATGTATTTATTACTGCCGTTTCTTGATGAATGGAATAATTTCCGTGCCTAATATTACGGTATAGAGAAAAATATGACTTAATTTACTTTAGCCTCAGTCTTTTTCGCGCTGCTTCAGTGCGAAAGCCACTGCGGTATGAATGCTGCTAAGTAATTCCATTCGGTATTATAACTGATTTTGAATGCAGTGAGAAGTATTATTTTGATGATGATTTTGCTTCGTTTACGTGGACCTTTTACACTCTTAAAATTCTAGTCAAGTGAGGAAAGCAAGAGAAAATACTTTACGTAATTCCCGTCTTGCATAGTAAGCCTCATTCCCTCACCTGAGCTTTCCGCTGCTAACGGCTCAGGGTTCCCTCGTTCGCTTCAGAACGATGAGTGGAATAGAACAGGAGAGGAGCTTTGAGAAATGAGTAGAGCTTTTGCCTATGCCGATCACTTCAATTAGTGTGAATTTAAATTTGAATATACATAATAACTTTATCTCATATAATTGGGGGATACTTCAGGAAATATAAATTTAACCCATGGCTAATGGAACAAAAGCTCATTTTCTGGCTTCTCCCCCAATTAATTGCCATTTAATGAATTGTGCCAAGGGTAGTAGCTGTTCAAAGCGTCTCACGCAAGATTATGCTTTTTATCCCACCCTAATTAGGACGTCACCTAATTGATGGTTTTAGGACATTTTTATTATACCCATTAGCTCATGTCATTCTTCATTAAAGCCATTCAGTGACGAGAACTTAAGAAAGTTTTAAAAACGTGCCAGTTGACCCTAGTAAATTGTTTCCTCTTTAAAATCAAATGCTAACCATGTTTTACGGTCATTTATGCCTCTTTTTGGGCGTGATGGAGACTAGAAATTCTTTTCTTCCATCCAACCCGTTTTTGGGTATGTGTTCAAGAAAATAGGGCTATTTACACAGTACAGATTGTTCATGAATGGGCGGAAATAATCAACTCTGACGGAAAAATTTATTAATTCTTAGATATCAGCGGAACTCAGGATATTTTCCTCTTTCGGTAAATGTGAATAATAATTGATTGGTGCAATTAAGTGTCAAAGGTTTATTGACAGCGTAATCTTCTCAAAAAAATGATGTCCGTAATATTCGAAGATGTTTAACTTCTACTAGAATTGAAAATCATAAAAGACTTATCAATGTTCGTAAATTTTAGCGAAACAATTACATAATTTTCGTGGAACATCGATGTTCTGCGGTGTATAGTTTGAAAACATTGATCAATGTGGCAGGAAGTACTTTATAAGATATATTCGTTAAAGGTTACAGTAGATATTAAAAAAAAGCTGGTAGGAATTGGAATTAGACCAAGAATTGGATTCGGGTGAGAACATTAAGGAATTGCCCGAAGATCTGGTTTTCTCCCTTGACACATCCGGACAGTTTCTTAATTCTCTTTGAGAATGTTCAAAGAGAATTCATGGGTAAGGTACCTGCGTTCCTTTCCTTTCCGGAATAATTAACCAATCTAGAGAGCTAGTAAACGTTGTTGTTAAGAGGTCGATTGCCTATCAAAGAAATGGAAAAAAGGTGATTCAACCTCAATATTCTAATGATAAAGATTATATTTTAGATCGAAATATTTATGTTTGCTAATAATCTATTGAAAGGCATTTGATTAATCTTGAGATCAGGAGTTTTCCTTCGTGGAGCTAAAGCTAAAGGATCGTTACTATTGAAGTTTTGAAGGCGTTGCAATTACTGTCGATATAATTAGCGATGATATATATTACAAAGTATGATATTAATAGGTGGTAAGTAATTAGGTGACCTATAATTTGATGATAAATAATTATGAGAGACTAGCTTAGTGAGTTATGAATATCGATAATGAAGTTTCACAAAAGTAAATGTAGTAAATAGTAGTAGCTGTAATTTTCAAGGTAATTACGTATATGTATGCAAAATTCACCAGAACCTCTTGAAAAATCTCTTCAAACTCTTGAAGATATAGGGGACTCGTTAAATCCCTGAACGTGCTACCGATTGTAGTTTTTTTCTTTCCGAAAACGATATTTTGTCAAATTTAATTCTTTGGCGGTTACTTAAATTTAGCGTGAAATAATTATGAGGATGTTCAACAATGACCACCAACGTTGATAAATTACAGGAAAGAAAAGTGAAACAACTTTTTAGCGTACTTATATAATTCGTTTCCGGTTTTTCTGATTTGAAATAAACAAATAGATGCACTTAGAATGGATTACATGAGGAGTTGATGTAGCAAATACAGGAGATACATTCCGTTATTACAGGATTGTGATGGCGAGAGTAATGAATGATACATATTTTGCTATCCTATACCGATAAATAATTGAAAAATATTCATCAACATTTTTTGCTTGAATTTATATATGTATTGTAATAAATGTAAAAGCAAAATACAGGATATGTAAATAAGGAAAATCTGCCGAAGTACTTCCCGAAGTAGATTATAACTCTATTCTTAAATACCCATTAGGAAATAATGGTCTTGTTCGCGGACACTAATCCTCAAAGATACGGGTTTAATATCGTTGAAATATTCGTAAGAAATTCAAAATATACGAAGTTTTGCTGAATGCAATGTATCTCTGAAATCAGTATGTTCAGGCGTTTCTTTGTGGAAGGCCATAACAAAGAAGAAAAGCTACTTCGTAAATTTTCCACAGTTTGTGGAAATTGGGAGGAAATTTCACGAAGCCTTTTTTCTTATGTATTTTACTTATAATCGGAGACTGCGATCGTATGGCACTGGCGTAAACAATGGGGCATTAAAAACTTGCGTACGTGTTTGCTACGCGGCACAACGGTTGGGAATCGGGTTGTGTTCTTCTCCACGGAATCGCGGAAATCCGATTTGAGGGTTACAACTCCGTCCTTAAAACACTTCTAATGCCACTAGTCCTGATGAATTTCCGTTACAACTCTATCCTTAAAACGCTTCTAATGCCGCTAGTTCTCATGAATTTCATTCATTGAAGAATTTCTGAGGGAAACGTCCGCATAAAAAGTTCTAATGCTTTTGAAGTAGCCTTACCGTGACCTATTTGTGCGTCTAAAGAGAGCCGATAGAATCCATCTCTTCATACGATTCCCTTTTTTGCTATCGCACTTTCTCATTGGCGTGGATATGTGAGAAAGTGTTGTAATCTATAGGAAAGCGGTGTCCAGGTTTTGACGTTTATTAACGTTTCGGGTGACCCTGAGCCCGAAAAATTCGTTCTCGCCCCTGCGTCCGTTTGTACGTTCGACTGCCCACGCCTTGTGGAGGTGGAGCGTTAACGGCATGCATAATTCAAACGATACTCCATATTCCATCGAGGATCGCTTACATCAAAAATCCCATCAAAACGAAATCTGGTAATTTTGCTTGGTCAAGAGACGTGACTTTTTCTTATCATCGATTTATCAGAATCAGGATCCTTGATTCGTATTTATTTCGTATTCTACTGAATAAAAGTAATAAGCAAACATCAATTAGTAACAAAATATATCAAACAATTTTGATTTTTTAAAATCTTAAATCTTCAATACCATTATTTCCTCAGCGTAGAATATTTATTACAAGAATGCATGAATTATTCGTTATCTTTCGCTATAGTTACAAGAATGTACATGATTCAATGATCGTCATATACACGAAAAATCCCCAAGTTCCGTAACATACATTAAAAAAATAAAAATCATCAATAATATGCAATAGATAAGTTTACATACATACAATGAGCAATACTTGTTACAGAAAAATATTGTACGAAAGTTACCTTTTATGAATTTTGGTAGAGGAGTTTGCAAAAACCATTAAGCAGAGTGCCAAATTGTTAAATATCTCCTGTAGAATGTAACATTTAACAACAGAAACTCTTTTACACGTCATCATCTGAATTTGTAATTCCAGTTCCCCTCCGTGGTGTGTAAGATTATTTGCACAAATGTAACATTTGAGTGCTCATTTTTTATACAAGAGCTCATTTAAAAGCAGCATTTGCTAGTCAGCAGGTTCTATTTATGCATTTGTGGTATTGTTATAGAAGCATTAATTATCATCAAATTTATAATACGTTAAACATATAACATCATATAGAAAGTTGTCTCACTATAGATCTATTTTCACATTTACTGACTGAGGTGATAATAAAATAAATAAAAGTAATAACCTAAATGCAGCTCTAGATATACAGAATGACAATCGTTAGCGTTATATCAGGAAGAAAATCACCCAGGATACTTCTTAGGGAATCATGTTACGGCGCCTTATTAATGGTGACTCCACTAATTAGGTACTTAACGATGAGAGACATTAATTCTAGGTTTGAGAGATCTAAATGTGACAGCTATTAGTCTTAGTTAACGATAATGGACGAAGTAGAGTGAATATATTTACCGATATATTATAGAGAGATCTTGCATGGGTTTGAGGCAACTTTCCTCAGCCATTGTAATGGAAAGGAGATTTAACGTTAAAATTAATTGTTGTAGAACTGCTCAACAAGTCGGAGATCCGGGTTCCAGTCCCAGAAGTCAGAATTGTTCTCTCTCCTTTTGGTCTTTATAAAAATATTTCGATTTAAATTAATCGCTTGGTATATAATGCTTAGATATATTATTTATAGGGATATTTCTTAAAAATACTATTTTCAAACGACACATAAAGATGAAATTATTCCGAATTGATTGAAATTGAATCTAGGTTCAAGGAGGAAATCAATTAGCGGAAACGGAGAGAGTTGAAGGACCGATTTTCATGGAACGCTAAGAAAATAAAAAGTCAAATAGAAACCTAAAATAAAATTCTTCTTGTAGATTTGAAAGTTTCCCCAAAATCATCAGGTTTTCTCTTCGCTAAGTTTTCATAAAGCATAATAAAACAGACCTATGAATGGTATGGATGTACAGCAGTATCCCGACTTACGAACCGCTATACATACTAACTCTTCGACTTAGAAACTCTTGCTCCATTTTAATCTCTAGATTCGAACATAATTTCTATAAACGAACCGAAATACCGAAATGATATAATGGAAAACTGGATATCAAGATACAAACTTTTCTAGTCACTAACTTTGAACAGGAACGAGTCAAGGTTGTAACTTGAGGTACAGCTGTACTTATCTGTATCCGAACATGTCCAAACGAAGATAGGGATCACAATTAGATGATTGAACTCATGGGAAAAGGTCAAAGGGTACGTTAAGTCTTAGAATTTTTGTGAAAAAATATGATATCCTTTCATAGGACAAATCTATATTCGGAGTTATAAGTTAAAGGATATTAAATTATATTTATTTCATTATATTTGTTAAATTATATAGGTAAACAGATTACAAGCTAACTACAGCTTAAGCCTGAATAAATTACTCAAGTAATATAATAAACTGTACTAAGAAATTTAAACTGTTTTCAGGTTATTTATTTTAAACGACCATTAGATTATGACGATGGTGTGACTCAACTCTGGTACTATGCTCGTTTTAAATATCCTATGGACAGTATAAACTCCTTTGGCGCTATTGTAATTTATAATTAAAATGGACTTTAATATGTTTTCAATTTTCTAATGATAGTTTATAAGAATTAAAGTGAGGATTATAATTAATTCCTATGCTATAGTATCATGTGTATGAGCTTAACTATATCGTATTGTATGACATTACACCACATTTCGCTCGATAATGTGAAATTTACCCAAGGATTTCTTAATTCTCCAATTTTCAGTTTTTATTTCTTCTCAATATACTTAATCAGCGTGGGTATTACCGTAAATCATTAATAAGGATATCTTCCTCGACATAAATGATATTCACAAAATGCATAAACATGAATTTTGTCCTCACAGTTGCATTTTGCATGCATTTCTCTCCTTTCGCTCATTTTTGACACAAGAAACGTCTTCTGTACTTAGCGCGAGAATTAGATCGTAATAAGTTAGTAATTTTAAAAGCTGCGTAGAATTTGTAATGTTTTTTTGTTTTCAAAAGATTACTATATTACTATTACTAGATTACAAATACAATAGTTAAGGTGTTTGAGGTGCTTCTAAACTCTTAAAAAGTAAACGTTTTGTTAGTGCGAAATGAATCGCATTAAAGAAAATTTCATCGCGGAATTCACATCTATGTCATCTATTCGTCTTTGAAATTTCTCTCTTCAAACTCTAATTTTAATCCGCTTTTTGAATACATATTTTCTCTCCATACTTCTTCAGCCCCCACCCCCGCTGTCTATCCTATATTGTGAAAATCCATTTCCTCTCTCGATATATCTTCTCCATTTTCCCCTTTCTGCAAAATAACGTATTTATCCTTTTCCGCCGTATTAACTCCAAAATGAACTCTTCTGACTGTTTAAACCCGACTTCGTTGACGTCGTTTTCCGGATTGACGAGCCGGCCATTTTTTATGTTCGCCCACGCTTTCATCTCATAATGACGAAGAGACGAAAACGCGATGCTTCCGCATAATGGAGTCTTGAGCCGTTCCCGCAAGATCCCTTTTTATCCTTTCGCAATATAACGTAACTCATTGGCCTTGCCGAAGGATCTTGATCAAAGGATCGATCTTCCTCTCTTTTCCTTTACGTTTCGTGTAAATATAGATATCATCGGGTCGTCTCGGATGTTCCCGCAGCGCGCGGTGTATTTTCATCCAAGAGTTATCAAAACTCAAAATCAGGTGGAAGCGTTGAGTCTAGAACGTGTTTCTAATGTAGTTCCATGGGTTGCGCGGGAGGTGAGTGGGGAAATTCAGGTCGTACATATTCCATTCCGAGTCGTCCACTGCCCAAATACGTGTTGTCTTCCGTTGATTGCGTCACGTGTCCGAGATCATCGCGGTCAGGGGATTTTTTTCCGGTGAGATCGCCGATAGCTATGAATTCGTGCGATCAACTAGGCTGTTGTTGAGGAAAAGCTAGTAGTAGTTGTATTACGAAGTGCCGCTTTTAAATGATGCAACTATTTTTCCAAGGAACACCTTCGACGGTTGCTGACTAACGAAATATCCCAGTTACGTTTTTGCGCTCTCTTGTAGCAAGTGTATGATCAGCTTGTCCCTTGTTTAGAGTGTTTGTGAACGTTTATGACGCATTGTGGGGAACGATGAAATTTTTATGGGACATAACACCAATTCTGATCTCCTATTTTAAGTCAACGTTCCAGACATTTTTCTTAGGAGGGGGCACCGAGAGAACGAATACTCTAGAATTGATTACCAACGTAGAAATGGCAACTTTTGCGGTCTTAATTGTCCAGTGCCTTCAATATTTTCATGAGAAACACTATGGCCCGATATTATAAAGTACATTTAAAATGGACCTTAAATAATGTTTACTTTAGGGCCCAGTATTATAATGATTTGTTAAAGATAAGATTATAGTTAAGCTCACATATATATGATGCCTTAGCATGGATATTAATTATAAACTTCACTTATATATTCACTATAATACCGTTAGCGAAGTCCATATTAGGTACACGTTATGATATCGGACTAATGACTACTGATAAGCAGCGTTTATAGTCGATAATTTTATAGTTGTACACTCCATCATGTAGTCTGTTTGATACATAGCAGATTAGACTACGTATCGATAGCTGTGTAATCGAAATAGCTTTACGTAATTGTGCGGTCTGCAAAATTAATTTTATCGTAATTTATGAAGCAATGTTACTCAGTACTTCGTATACACCTGATCCCAACTATTCATGCAATTTATGCGTTTGTCATTTACACCCCTATTGTGCTCATGATTGGTCAATCATCTTCTATATCATGAAATTAGTGACAGAAATATGTATCCCAGTTGGTGCCATTATGGATGGTAAGAGGGCATAAAGGATAGTAATAAAGAGCATATTATCAGATAAAAGAAATAAGAAGAAAAACCGTGCGTTTTAACTTCAAGGAAACGATCCAATCTAATTTAAGGGAAAATCGTAAATTTTCGTCGCATGAATGGTTTATACAGACTCTACAGTCTATACAGCTCATGTCGGAGATATATTTACGTATATTTTTATCAAAACATCACCTTTTACGAGCTTTCCTGCTCATTTTTGTTCATTTTAGCTTTTTCTCATATCATTTAACGCTAAGACACTGGAAGGAATAGAATGTAGACTTAACAATTATCCTCAGCTATCAATGCAGCTGAAGGAGGGTCAAAAAACGAACTTTCCTTATCTAATGTATTCATTCTCAGTGCTGGTTACCTTCCATTAACTTAGGGCGACGCTTGTAAAGAGCGGTTCTTGTGTAAACATTCATTTTGCTGTATTTTCTGCATATAACGTTCACTTCCTGGCCTATTTAGCGATTATATAACTATAACGTAGTTGGAGCCTCACGGATAATCTGTTTTGGATGCCCACCAATGTTACGCTTAATGAACAATCTTGTCTTTCAATACGAGCTCCTGCAGCATTTATGCTTTCGTTTCTAATTAAGGTCTTTAAATTTCCGATGAGATTAAAGACGATGATTGTGTGTTTTCATGAATCTGTTGGTGTTCCACTTTCGTAGGGAGCGTAATTCATTTGACTACTTTCCAGAAGGGGCTAAAGATAATTTCGAGTGTATCTACTATGTATTATATTGTACAAATACAATTATATCTTTGGTAGGGCTTTAGAGTGAAGATTTTCCGTTCGTGAACGTATTGTTTGCAGCGTCTTCAATATTTGTATGAAAGTGGCCATTACTCAAAACGCAGCAGTGTGGGAATTAATTTCTCACAATTACTGTTGTATCAAGGAATAACACTTTGATCTTCCCTTTATCCTATTGTAATAACTTTTTCATATGAGACCACAAGATTTCCTTTTATTTGATGTCGATTTTTTTAGCTTTACAAAATACAAGGTTTACTCATGTTGCTCTATTATAGATGACTTTAAAAGCTATTGTTAATCAGTATTTTCAAGTATTCTCATTCAATGAATATGTTTATTAATCAAGCAATTCCATTTCCTGGCATCGTTCTTTTATAGAAATTTTGCCGATTGTCCAATTATGGAAACTGTAACCAGCTGAGTCATCCGTCGTCATCTAGTTTGTTTCCTAAGCTTTATTTTTTCCTTCAGTCACACTAAAATTAAATTTATGATGTTCTAGTGACGCAGTAATCCCCAATCGTACAGTTTGATGTTTTCTGTCGAACTGATGTCATCCCTTCGTTGCTATCCAACTTTCAAATGAACTTTGTTGCCCCACAAACTTTTTTTACTCCAAATTTGGGCTGATGGAGTACACGGACCCATAGCTTCAGATGAATCCGATGTATTGATCAAAGCTTCACGTCAGAGAGGTTAGTGTCATCTCTTTCCGCTTTTCTGGCTAACATACCCCTCTCTGTTTGCCCTTTCATAGGGGTTAATCGATGGAATTATCAATGGGAATTAGTTCTGCTACTAGCATGACTTCGTTTCCTCCTTCATATTAATCTTAAGATTTGCAACATTCACTCGTAAAAGAGTTTTATGTTACGTTGAGAAGTTGAACGTCGTTTAAAGAAAAGGTTTTGCCACTAGTATAAGTTCGTTTCCTTCTTTTAAAATGGACATTTATCTAATTATTTCTAACATTCACTCGTAAGACTGTATGTTACGCTGAGAAATGAAACGTCGTTTAAAGAAAATTTTCTATATTCACAAAGGATAAATGACTTACGTAGCAGCATTATACGGAAAAAAATTAAAATTGGAATCTTGAAAAATAGTCGAATTTGGGGTCTCCTTCATTTTTAGTGAATGTTTAGGTTAATTAAAAGAAAAACAAAATTATTTTGTTTTTCTGCGCGGCATTCTGTCATGCGTTGAACAATGACTTTGGATATGAGAGATTACGTCAATTTGAGGCACTTTTTGTGGACGATTATGGCCTAAATGGTTATATTTTCTGAATTGTCCCAAAAATGACAGCATTGTAGTAGAGAAGTGAGTGACTTCGCGTAAGAATGAAACGTGGGTCGCATTTGGCCTGACATGAATAAAGCTTTAGAATTTAAAAGTCAAATTTTGAGGATGGGCTTCTCATTCATGACCTTTAACATCCCTTTGTAATCACGTATTCTGCAGTTTCGAGAAAAGTTGGTAAATGCTCCATAGTTTTCTAGCAGCGCTTGAACTATTCTCAAAACTACTTACACTCGAAGTGTGATGTAGGAACAAGGGTGTCCAAGCTGCCACCCTCAGCGAACCGCATTAGTTCCTATAAAAATTTGGTGGTTGTGCAGATTTTACTTTGCTCTAGACTATTTGTCGACAGTCGTTAGTTTTATTGAAGGGGGTAAAGTTTAGTAGTAGTAGTATTGTTAAAAGTGCTTCGACAGCTTAGGCCATTTCGCACGTGCCCCCCACCGGGAATCGAACCCGGGACCGCTTTCACTGAAGTCAAACGCGTTGCCCACTTGGCTATCGGGAGCCATTAGAACATCTGTCATCCAGCTACACAATACACTATTTCAATACATTAATTTTCAAGTATCAAAAATACACTAATAATATCAAATATATCCTAGTTATAACAATACAATATTACAAAACATCTGCCTCGTAGCTTAAAAATACACTGATTCATTCCAGACATTTTCCCTAAAAATAGTTGATTTTCATTTAAAGGGTCAATGGCAGTTTATGCATAACAAATTTGTTCTTTAATTTTCATCCGTCATTATCTAACGAGTGTTTTTATGGCTCCTGGAAGGCTTTCACGGTTACCGTGAATAATTCGTATTAATCAGGATAAAAGTATCATGTCGGTGTCGGTGAAAGGAGGCGATCCTGTGTCCTCTTCACTTCGTCTATGAAACGCGACCATAAATGGCTGTTTCCCAAGCTCGTGTACTACATCAAGTGCAAATAAAATGGTTTATAAACTATTAAACTGGCCACCTTCGTGCAATTTCGATGTTAAAAATTTTGAATGCAGGCAGGGCGCCACTTCTGTGTGATCTGAAGGTTTCATATGCGACCTGCCGATAAAATGGGGTCCCTAGCCCCGGTCTGGGCAGAGTGGCACCCTGAAGGACTAGGCTATGAGAAACCACGTACAGTAATCAAGAGTAATAAGCTCGTGGTGGTTTATGGCTCATCTCTAAGTTTACAGTGTGCTTCGCGCGTAAGATGCAACCCCATATTCAAGTATTTTCAGCCACGAGGTATAAACGATGCGTTACCTCCAGCAAAGTAAAAATTTCCATTCCTATTTACGGCCGCTCTCTTAGTACCAGTCTAAGAAGTGTGACAAAGAATCCTTTTTACGTGGAGAATCGAAAATTGTTTCCATCTCATTCAGCGTTCTTTTCCAGCGGTGACAAACGCTTTCCTTTCATCCCTCGACCGCTTTATTATCAAATTTATTTCATTTTCGCCTATCTCTAAAGCTCTCTTACTGATGGAGAAATTTTCCTTTCAGGTAAAAATCTACCCTGAGCACCGTACGGTTAATGAAAGGGTACTCTTTGCCGGTGACGGGACCTCTTCCAGCAAGTGAAGGTAAGATCGGCGTCTTATTCTTTCCAACCTCTAATTTTGTGTTTACTCCTCATGGCGAGAAAGTTGTTCAAACGACACGATGGCGGAAGCGATCACAAAGCACAAAAGCTTTCTACAGAACCTCCTCCTCAAAGATTAATCGCCATTCAAATCATCAGAAGTGATATTTTTCCGTAGTTCTCCTTCAATCGTGGCTCGGTTAAAATCTGGAATCATCTAAGCTCACTGAGTTGCAATCCATGAAATTATTTTAGTTCGTAAATTATTTCATCCACGGTTATTATCGCAATTTTTGATTACATTTCGATTTAAAATGTTCCTAAATATTTTGAATATCTAACGAGTTCATTTTGGTGAAATATTATGTCAATAAATCATTCATTTTTATTTGCTGAAATCTTTGTTTAGATTTCTCATGAAGTTTATTTGCATCCTGCAAAAATCAGGAAAATATTTCGGTGGTATTATAGCTGCCAAACAAATAATAATTAATATAATTCCATTTCTTGCCAGAAAAAATATAATTTTTAATTCGTCCTGATGAAATGCAAGAATGAAACTTTTCATACGTGTAACTCTTTATCATTGTTTAATTAAAGAAAGAGATAGTCTTTGGGACTACAACATACTCTCATATAAGTTGGTAACAACCTGGAAAACGACAGACATTTTTGAGTACAGATTATTGAAAGTTTGCCATAAGTAAGTAATTGAAGCCTCAATCGCATGGAATCTAAATAGTTCCTCATACAGTAAAGTAATCAGAAATTGTGTTTGATTACGTTTTGACTGATTTATTTTAATTTCTTTACGCATTAATGGATAGTTAACCTACGAAGACCAACGAATCCTTCTGGACCGCATGTTTATATGGCTTTGCAATTGTGACAGTTGTTAGAAAGGTTAGAAAAATTATTCTTCTACTCAGCAATTATTTATTTTGCACTCTAAGCATAGCATAAAAGTAGATGCCAAGCGTAAACAAATTTTGACGTTGGAGGACCTCATATGTGCCTAATTTCAACGTGACTCATTGTGACTCATTTGATTGTCTTCGGTATCAATTTGGTAGCGAATATTGATGAGTATGTTTGTGAATTATCTTCAGAAATCATCAGTAGAAATAAAGTCAGAATTGCTATTCTTTTTTTAAAGATTAAGATATTGATTAATTACTATAGTTAAATTAATAATTATTTTCCTTTATGAATAACATTCACACAGCACATTTCTACTAATGAATGTAGTAGACGGGAAAAATCAATATTTTTCAAATAAACATATTTGAATTCTGGCTCTTAATGGGTCACGGTCATGGTACTAGATAATTTCATCGTCTATATTTTGAATTTTAATAATAAATTCAAATTAGTGCGATAGTATATCGCGAAGTATATACCTCATGCATATTCACCATAATATCCAATGACATTGGTACATTGTCCTACTTGGATGATTCACTACGGAATCAACTTTTTTAACCGTAATAAGATTTCCCATTAGATTTCAAAATGTCAGAGCACAAACGACTGTAATAGTAAAGCACATATATACCACTGCCAGAATATACGATACTGTTTCTTGATTACAGTAATTGACTGCTTCCAATTTATTGACCATAATGAAAACTTTTTGCTCATATAAATGCGAAATCAAACACTCATGAGTCGAATCTGAATAACAGCGACAAATATTATTCAAATTTCATAATTATCTTATATTAGGGGAAGAAACAGAATGAAACCTAAAGGATTTTTTTTTAATGCACGAGATTGAGTTGAAAATGTACACCCAGTTCCACATAAATCTTACCACCCCGGACGCAACCCGCATAACTAGCGTGAAGCAGGAAGAGAGCGAGTCTAAACTTTTCTCCGCATTCTATTGGCTGTTGGAAGGACGGAGCTGAGTGAAACACTTTGAAGGCGCCTCTTTAAATCGTTGTAAACGCGTGGAACACTTTTGTATCGTTATTATTAACATAAAATCTTGTTAAAATTTAA
>KZ308932.1:3447-21945 GCA_000376725.2 Ladona fulva | reverse complement strand
ACTGCTAAACTAGTAAAAAGCAACATTAAATTTTAACAAGATTTTATGTTAATAATAACGATACAAAAGTGTTCCACGCGTTTACAACGATTTAAAGAGGCGCCTTCAAAGTGTTTCACTCAGCTCCGTCTTTCCAACAGCCAATAGAATGCGGAGAAAAGTTTAGACTCGCTCTCTTCCTGCTTCACGCTAGTTATGCGGGTTGCGTCCGAGGTGGTAAGATTTATGTGGAACTGGGTGTACCAATACTCAGATGTGAATTCTTTAAACATTTGCATGTCTATGTAGGGCCAAACATACGAGTCGTAGTCTCCTCCCTGTATATTTTACAGATGTAAGTTCAGAATCTCTTTCCCTAAGAAAGGTAAAAGAATAGCTGTTCTCAAATGAGGATATGGAAGACATTTTGTAAACACACGCTTATATTTTTTGTACTTTCTCGAACTAAAATTTTAAAGCATAAAATTGTTATTGGCTGCGTTCAGAGGTAACCCAAAGACAGCAGTAGTATAGTAGCATTGTTAAAAGTCTTGATTAGAATGTGTGTGAAAGGGATGCAATTTGTTGCCGTTATTATCATTAACATTTCCGTTAGAAAACATTCTTTAGGAGGGTCTCTCGTTGCCTTAAGTATCTAAGTATATGCTTATTTTCTTTGACAATATGTTTGTGAGTCACCTTTCCGTGTACTGTAGGTAGTAAGTGGTATTTAGTAGTGGTAGTATGTAGTAGTTAAACAAATCCTTGCTGTTTTTTCATCACTGTCCTTGGCTGAAGTTTCTTTTGACTGAAATACTTTTTTTTGCCAAATTCCATCAACACAGTTTATTTCTTTGTCTTTAAGTCATCAAGAGCGTGTTTATTTCAATTGAGACTTTGCTTGGAATTTCGATCCACCTTCTATGCTCTTCAGGTTCCTTATTAATAATAAACGTCCGTATCCGAGCTCGGTTCATAAATGAACGATTACCTCCGCCGAGGAACTTCATAGAATCTCCTCCGTCTCCATTGAGTGGCCTATATGAGGCTCTACATCGCCGGCGAAGCAGCACAAAAATTGGTCAAAAGCTGCGCGTTTTTTTCCGTATCGCTTTTGAAAAACAATGTTGTTGCGAAAATTGTTTCCTTTTTCATATCTAACCGATGAAAGTCGATTTATCCGTTCAGACGTAAAAAAGGGCAATACATTTCGTGGTTTCGGGCGAGGCTTTCTACGGTCCATCGCATGTATTGCATCCTTTATAAACCTTCATCAGGAGCTATGAAGAGAAAAGCTCGCGAAAATTTCCGCTCTAAATCCAAAAAATATAGTTGAACGTTTAAAAAGTTATGCTAATTTATGGAAAACGTAGGTTTATGTTTCCGAGAGTAAAATTTGTGCAGCTGCGTATGTGCTTTTAGGAACAGTGGATGTAAAAAGAAATATTCACTCCTATGCAAATTTGATGACGTTTTTTACGAAGCATTTTCATGTCTAAAAATCAATATATTGGTTTTTCTAATACTCCTTCTTTTATCTCAGTGTAATTTATTTAATTTTTTTCTCGAAGCTATGCCTTACTGTAACCTTAAACCAATTCCATGGAATCGATTCAAAACAAGCAGGTCGCATAAATTGTTATCCAATGCATAAATGTACAGAGAATGAAATTTGGTTTATTAAAATTCGATTTCGAGGACTAACTCTTGTACACATAAGGGCAGTTATGATAAATTGTCTGATGTTTTATAAGCATAACTATTTCATATTTTTATCGATTCAAACACTGCGTGTCGATAAACTAGAACACTAAAACAAGGCATTGAATGAAGAATAATAATGTCATATTAAGCCCACGCGTATAGTTTTTGGAAGATGCAGTAGTTTTGTATTTAAACATAGTTTCCCATGTCTCATAAAAATTTCCACGAAAGGGGAATTTTCTGAGATAAAAATGAACTACGTTCGTGGATATCTTTTCTATAGCCCTCCATTTGCTTCTTATTACCTCTTCGTAACTCGTGTTTGCTCTGTTATGTCTCAATCGAAGAATCAGTATATGTACTCATTTGTACCTAAAGATTTTTGTTGTGTCTTTTGTTTATGGTGTCCTTCCGGACCTGAACCGAAAACCGAAGAAAACGTTATTTTTCCCGGAGTCAAAACCAAACCCGAAGAGAAAGAAATGAAATTCTTGAACCATAACCAAAACTGAAAACCATTATTTATTTAGCTCCGATTTTCCGTTCCTATAATGCAAATTTTAATAAATTGTAAATGGTGGAGGGTATGCGTAATATACGTGTAACTGCGACTTGCAACCAATTATAACGAAGTTTTATACTAAAATGTAGTTGAATGTTGTGTATATGAGAAAAGCTTGGAATAATATAACAAAATCAAAGAAGGAAATAATGCAATGATGTTCGGAGTGAAAACAGTCGGTTCGACGTTGGAAGAAGGAGCAATACCAGAAATGAACCGAAATTGGTTTATTTTGGTTAAACCGGAGTGAAAAAGGATAAAAAATATTACACTTCAATTAATTGTTTTGTATCCATCAAGTATTCCAGCTTTGAATGACGTACGTAAAACCTTTTCTCAATTTTGACCCAGTTCTTGCAATCAATCTTTAAATTTCGGAAACACTAAGCATGACTGCAGTGATAATTCCTATCATTGCCGCTAGAAGTTCTAAAAATAGTCTATTCACTTCAAAGGATGTTCTTGTTTAGCGAAACACTCACGAATCAATTCCCTATTGTCACGTTTCGTCCCGTTCGAACAATGGGTCGCTAACTTTTTACAGACTATCCGAAACTCGTCCTCTACGTGGACCCTTTTGTTTGGTACCCTCCCTAAGTTTGTTCTCAGCTACTTTGAACGCCTAAGCGTATAAAAACTTCAAATATTAAGACCATGTCTCTTCGATCGGTGGAAAAATTTTATGAAAGACTCTGAACATACCCGCTTATCTATCCTAGCACATCATAACTTACGAGAAGTGTGAAAGATTTACAAGCACCACAAAGCGTTTTTCCCGCATCGTAATTAAATTTTCGGAAATGTCTGCACCGAGTATCACCCTACTCTAACGAAACAGCTCTACATCATTCGTTATTTATTGAGGCTGCCGCTTAATCAATTTTTAACCCATAATTCTTTCGCATTTCCCCAACGTCTTATTTTTCCGAGGAAATTAAGAGCCCAAGTAGTTATTCATTTTTGGATTTCCCGCAGCAGAATGAGGATCAGTTATCCTCCATTTTAGTCCCCGATTCTACAGAAATAAGCTCTCATCTTCGCGGTATAAATCATTCGCGAGATCGGTGATCTCTCCTTCACCTTCATTGCTCTACTTCGAAAAATGAAAGGTGCTTTCCGATTGAACGTCACGAGTCGTCAAAATTAGTCTATTCACCAAGTTAAGTCTGACTTTCACTTTAATCCTCAGGTACGATTAGTAATTAATCGATCGTGCGTGCCTTATTTTTGAAATGATTCTTCCTCCTGAAAACTTATCTGAGAAGTATTAACAAGATATTAAAAGAAGCATAGTATTTTAGTCTCCTCCTTCGAGGTTCCACACAAATGGCAAATAACAAAAGCTAAGCTTTTTTTATCCTTCCCTCAGATTTAATCACCTAAGGTAGTAGCTTCGGACTAAACGCATCATGTTATCTTACCCAATTGCCTGATTTTTTAGTTTAGCAGTTCTCATTATTTTTTTATTGTTAACCGGCATCAGTCTGCCATGTTATGACAGCAAAAAAAGCTGAATTGCAAGAAACTATTTTACTATTTATTATTACCATACCGGAGACAGGAGCCCCATTTATATCCGTCTTAATAATGTGGACTTTCGCAAATTTACATGCAAATTCCATGCAGTAGCCGTTCAACCTGCAAAGTCCATGCGTCAACCGTTAACCCAGGACTCGAACCCGGGACCTCATTTTTAAAAGGCTAGCGCACTAACCATTCCGCCACCGAGGTTGGCAAATTTTTTTTTGACAATCGGTCGGGTTATCGTTGCAGAAGAGTTTGAGTTATTGATTGAAAAGAGCATGCGGAGAAACCAACGAACTGAAGCATTGCTCTGCGTAGTTATTGAAAAACCTAAGTATAACATATTACGTTTAGGAAACGCCTCGGAACACTATCGGAGGATTACCGTCGTTTCTCGGATCATAATTTGGAAAAGAGTATATTGGCGGAAGAGAAAGGTAACATACGCCGTTTCAGATACTCTGGAAAGAAGATCGTAAACGGTGGCGTCAGAGAAAACGTGCCCTTAAAGGTATGGTGGGGTGGCCGAGGCGAGAATCCCTGGATAAGAATCCAAGCACCTCCAAAATGTAAGGCTTCTGTAAGCTTTCTTATTTAAGTTCCATAACTTTCTTTCTCTCCGAGGTCTCCTTTCCAAGATGACCACATTTCTTGTTATCGGCGAGAACTTAAGCGGCTGAAACCTCATTTACGATGAAAGTATATCCTGGTGCCTCGAGACTTTTCTTTATTTCTCGAAAGTAATGCAAATTATTTTTATAGCCGTCATTATCGCTGTCCCTTCAGAAAATACTCGTTCTTAGTTAATTTTTTTCCAGATAACCCGTGCCAACAATTATTCAAAAACCGTTCTCTATGCCCACACCTTATTTTTGGAATTGTATTCTGTTAAATTGAATATTTATCCTCAAATCAATGTTTTAAATATAAAAGTAAGATATTTATTTAATCTAACTTTTATTTTTCTGTCATCCCATCTCCACCTTTTCTAATTGTTTTCTCCTTCGCTCCTGTTTTTTGTGAGATATTTTTTTCTTTGTGCTATTCCTTACTTGAGAGAATTCTCTACATCAGAACACAACTTAATATTACTCTTTGGGGGGTTTAAAAGTAACCTTCCCTTTTAATTGCTTACAAAACATCGTATTCTTATCGGTGGCATTAATGCTGCGTAGTAAAAGGTTTAAGTTCAGTCGCTTTAAGAAGGAAATAAATGTTATCGAGTCACATTTTATTAAATTAAAATTTTATTTACTTCATCAAATATTTATCTATCGACCGACCCCTGTGACGGAGTGTTTAGCATACGAGCGCTCTAGGTCCCTGATTCAAGCCCCGGCTAATCGCATTTTTATTGGTTTTCGGTGTTTCCTATTTCTGGATAAGGGCTGAAGGGTATATGGCAAACAAATGGTACCAAAACAAAAATATCATCGTCATCATCACCAATTATCATTTATCGTCAACCGACCGCTTAAGTGTTGTGTATAAAATTAAGAGTGAAAAACTTATCAAAAATGTATGAGCCGATGTCCTTCAACTAGATAATGATATTAAGGTAAAAATTTTAAATTTATAATCGAAGTAAATTATTGAGTATACTTGTCTCATCACAAACCTATAGAGGTGTGTTCTAGGTCAATTAAAGGTTACCGCTTCGCACCAAGAGACCAAGTTTGCATTTCATAGAGTTTTCAAGCTGTCTAGCGTTAAAATTCGTCGTCCTTGAGGCGGTAGTCAACTAAAGTAACTGTCTCAGGGTACAACAATCTATGATGACTCGAACATTGGAAAATCGTTTAAAATCCACCGAACTGCGAGTTACTTTGTGGTAATCCATACCAGGAAGAAGCAGTTCCTAGTGAAAAGTTGTTCCTGTTTTTTCTTATTGGAAAATCGATTGAGAACCTCTAACTAGAAACTGGAATCGTATAGATTTTACTGTGCATTAGAACCTGTGCTGAGGTCTTCAGCTTATCTTAGATGTTACCAATATTGACTGAACATCAGCTGATGTACGTAGCAATGAAATTGTATTATATGAATGGAAATCGGAAGAAAATGAGTCAAAAAATATGAAAAGCGGGATAGAAATCAAGTAATTAATAATAGATAATAATATATCAATTAATAAAAATTAATTAATTAACTCCTATAATTTAAGAAGGAATGGCGATGGAGAAAAACTCAGCAATTGAGATTGCGCCAGTTGTTTCACTATGGCGGCGAGGTATTGCCGGTACTTTGTTTGGTTGTATATAAATATTGTAAAATGTTCACCAGGTTTACCACAGACGGGCGAGATGAAGTTATTCCCTTTCGAAACTTGTACATTTGATTTTAAAACCTTCAGACGTTCTATCCAAGCCTTGTAAAGAAATCGGTTGGTAATTTAAAGGAAGGAATTAATTTAATTAAAAATGCGCTCGAGGAAGCCAAAGCGATAGTTGAGAAGCGGCTCGTATGGAATGTTTGTGATAAGGTGTTTGTGATATTTATAAAGACGGTCATATATCAGGGCTGTCATTGGAGTCCCTATTGCTGCTTTGTAAGCATTTTCGAAGCAAGAGTCTAGGTGATTTCTTTACATACCAGATCTGTATTTCATTCAGGCTTTATCTTCGGGAGTCTTTTGATAAAACCTCCTTTCAGTCTCCCCGCAGTATCGAAATATTGCGTTCTCTTATTTTACGCGCCCACCCACGAATCGGATTTTCCAGCGAAACCCGCGTATCTCGACTCATTTTTGCCTTTTATGGCCAAAACGCGCAAACAAACTGGCAGAAAACTGATAACACGAAGCAACCCACGTAAACGTTCTTTGGCGAGCGATTGATTTCATGGACTGGTAAACCTTGTGTGTATCAAACGAGTTTCGAATGAACGCATTTAAACGATAATTCGGAATCGAATGGCCAAATTAAGGAATTCCGTATCGCGCATTTTAGAATTTCAGCTCGTAATTCTTTCACCGTTCCGGGAGATGAAACACGGAATTCTGGAAACCTGAATTTCACGCGCTCTTGCGGTCACTTGGATTCATATCAGCGGTCCTCGATCGGGATTTTTCTCCCAAAGCCCTCTCCTCTTCTCAATTACCCTATCTGATGGAGGATTGGCGGGAATGGCCGGAGATACTCATCTTTAGTCGTTCTGTTTCGAGAATTCAGAGCCCTGTTTCAGCAGGGGTGGGGATATAGCTTCTGCTCGAGAGGATATTAAGTCGGGGGGCAATAGTGGAGTGGAGATGATTCCAGATAAGAGTTGGAGGGGATGGGTGAAGGGCGGTTACAGCGAAAGGGGGTCGGTGCGTGGGTGGAAAGATACGTTGGATGCGAAAGGAATCGAAGGGAGTAAGGGAAACAGATTCAATGGGAAAATGAAAAGGATCGGAAGGTAGAATTAAAAGGGCTCCGTAGTGAATGACGGACGGGAGTGATTTGGGCAACTTCATTGTCCTCTCATATATTTAGCGCTTTGTCTTCCGATGTTAGTTTCTAAGGGCTTCGGAGGAGGAATTTGATGTGAGAATTCGGGAAATTAGACGGGCACGTGTCCCGTGTGGGGAGGGACTTAAGCTACCCGAATGTTTTCTATTGTCTATTTGGGTCCGATGCGTATCGTATGGCGAAAGAAAGGAGCCGGTAGCATCATTTGAATATCTCTGAAGCAAACAAATACACTGAAAGAGAATGGGGAATGTGGGAATGAGGACCACTCAGAGAAAGGTGGTGTCAATGAAGTGCAGCGATAACTAATTAGTAGCGGAATTGTTAAAAGTTGTTTGATAACTGAGATCATGTCGCATGTTGACCCCTACCGGGAATTGAACCCGAGAAAGCTTTCAATGAAGTCGAAGGCGTTTCCCACGTGGCTATCTGGGAGCCTGATTAATAATAACAATAATAATAGTTTTCATTCCTTAACATTTATCAAATTACAAACAAAACACATTACTTTTGAAGGCATATAGGTACCCCATTAGTGAAAAATCACCAGCTTCGAGGTGACTGACTCTTCAGGAAATGGACAAAAATACAATAGAAAAATAATAAAGAAAATAAAAGAAACTTAACACCAAGTGTCAGTACAAAAAAAAAATATTCAGAAATAGTATACATATAATATAAAGCATTGAACACATTTAGACAGTCTTTTTAACAATGATTCGACATCTTCGTGATTTTAAAGCCATTGTTTAATTGTTTTGATTTAGATCACTTCATTAGTAGCATTAGTAATACATACTGACAAGAAGGAAAAAATGGACTTAAAAATAGATACTATTGTCTAAACAATTCAATATTTGGTTTTGGAGTTACAAATTTGTATTTAATTGTATGCTGTATTTATTTACAAAGAATGTAATGCAGCGAAAGGTAATTATGGAGCGTTGAACTGTTTGGAGGAAAAACACGGAAAAAGAGCAAGAAAGAGGAAAGTGATTGAATGCGTTCAAAATGTGTCAAAGAACGAGGAAGGAAAAGGAAAAATTGAAAGGTGTTACAAAGAGCGAAATGGACATCATGAACGCTACAAAGAAGAGGAAATTATACAATTCGTGACGTAAACTAAGAGATTACTATTTCCTGGAAAGTATAATGGAAGGTATGTGAGCGAAAGGGTGGAAATGTTTTACTTAGAGGGATTAATTATGGGGCGTATGAAAAGTACAGGGAAGCAGAGGATAACCGTTCATTATAGATGGAGAATTTTATAGGAAACCTGTCTCTGGTCTGATTCAACATTGATGATCTCTACCTTGGAAATCGAAAAACTGTCCTTAATCTTTTACTCCGTCGTTCGGAGTTACTAGAATACCCGTATAATTTTCGTCCTAAATGGCGCGCAATTTTGTATTCCTTCACGATGTCCTTCATTTCTGAATATGTACCGCAAATTTTACCCGCAGATATTCTCAAATTTCTATACGAGAAACTTCTTTTGGGACTTTTATCCGGTTTAGCTCTGCGTTGCACTCTATTGCAACATCCTGACCATAGTAGGTCTTACAATTCTCCGTCTTTCGAATATTAACGAAATTTAATTTTGCATTCCTACAAATGTGTTTGTGATGCAGGAAAGCTTTTTTCTGCGTTTTTTTTATTTTCGTAAACGTAATTCAGCAGATTTCAAAGTTGCTTATGAATATTCCAGAAATTGTAAATCGTTTAAGCCTCAGTTTTAATTCCCTCAAACATCTAAAATCACCCAATTGTATATTACCCGCTTGGGAACTCCTGCCGTGGTATTAATCCTACTGTAAGTTTTGCATCCTCGAATGTTTGGTTTAAGCAATATTCATAGCTCGATACCTATCTTTGTCTTGTGATTCATTCCTAAGCTTCTACTCATGCAATTAAGGTAAATTTCCTTTTTGATTCTCACTCAAAGGTAATTATCTTTGTGGTGGAATTGAATTGGTATCACTTTATTGTAATTGACTTGAAAACCATTTCATTTGTGCTCCAGAGCAGGGATTATCAACTTTAGTGCAGCAGCAGAACGGTGTTCCTAAGTATGCTCTCGAGGAGAATATGTATTATACATTGTACGTATGCAACATAATGAATCGCTTAGCGGGAATTCGTAACAAGATATAAATTAGTATCGCACTTTTCATTTTTCCATCTCGATTCTTTAGAATTCGTTGTAAACCTAGTAATCAGTGTGCGCATAGCTTGGATTTATAACGTCTCTTGGAGAAATAAACTATCGAAAAGCACTCGGCATTGATAAATCATTAAGATATCGAAACAAAATTGTCTTTCAAATTTATGAGCGTTGCTACTAAATTCGTGTTTACTAATGAGACGATTCTTCGAACGAGGAAATTATGGAAAGAATTAAATAATAATTTGTTATTTCTTCGCGGAGGTTTTCCTAACGACCGGTTTCGACTTAAAAGAGTCATCTTCAGGTGATGTAACGAGTCATATTCTGATGACTCGTTGGAATTGAAACCGGTCATTAGTAAAAGTTATGCGTGGAAATTGCAGAAATTAATTTTTTTCCCTATGGCGTTTCACAAAGTTAAGCTGAATCATATTGATTACATACGATGGAAGTATGTTTTGTTTCTCTGGTCATGATAAATGAATGAAAACGAAATTTTATTGATTGTACTTCGCAATCTTCAAGATATCCTTTCTGCTCAGTCATCGCCTGCAAAGCACTATTCTTTCTCTAGTAACTGTACCACTGTTAAAATAATTTCCGCGGGACTCTCGCAAGAAACGTGTCTAGTGCTTGTAGCAGTTTTTCTAAACTCATGGTGACCTCATCAACTCTTACCCCCTACAGCGATTGCCCCGTAGCCCTTCACTCAGCAAACGAGACCCAAATTTGGCGGATTTGCGTCTCATGGTCGCGTTCTCTTTCAAGACACTTCGAAACTAATCAAATTAGATTACCAGGATGTCCAAGATGCCCCGCATAGAGATGTTGATCTGAGGGTAAGATCCTTTGCTTGGGGTATCCATCCCTTTTGTATGGAGGACCAGAACATTCGGCGTCTTCAACAAAGTTTTCACCGCTACAGAACTCCTGAAGTTTGCAGACAATTCCAACAATTGACCCGCTCCTTGGGTCGCCTTTGTATTCTGTTGTTAGCGATGAGAGATTTAGACTACTTTACTGTCAACTTTAAAGAATTCGGGCATTATCCATTGTGGAAGTAGGACATACACTAAGTAATGAAAATTGCTTCTGAAAGTTTCTATACTGAATGGACGGCTTTAACTTACACTATTCTTTGAAACATGGATCTCATCTCTATTAGTTTTGAATAGAATTCTGATTATTGTTATCATCACCATTCACTAATAACTTCTTGTAAATGTTATTCAATGAAAGAAATTTCGTAAAGGCATCATCCCTTTCATTACGATCTCCTGTTTCACTTCAAAACTCATCATTTGCAGACTCACTGAAGACCTTGTTGCTGACATGTAATTACAAAAGTACAAAGATTAATTAGGAGCTATTGAACTCTCTTGAGCAAAATAAGTTTCCCCAAAGAGTGATTTCACTCCCACTCGATAAACGAGGAAGTCGTTTCATTCATTTGCCTTTTGTAACTATTTCAGGAGAGTTAACGAGAAAATTGACGAGGAAAAGACTTTCGGCCCCAAGGATATTACCCTGTATATCAGGGAAAGTTTTTTTTTCGTGCTGCAGTTAATTGCAGATGCTTAATCACAATTTCTCGGAATTTTTTTCGAATTTCGCAGTTGAATTCGACTCTGTATAGATAACCCAAAATAAAAATCATGTTTTTATGCTTGAAAAGGAACATCGTTTCGTAGCTTATGAAGCAGAACATGTCATCTTTAAAAAAAGAACACTTTACGAACATTTTCATGAATAACTTCATTCTCGCACTAATTGATATTTTATACACCACAATTAGAAACTCCTAATTCTAAAACGAACATTACACTATTCCCATAATGTTCGAGATTTTCTTTGATTTTTTCCACTTCGATATCTATGTAAATGTCTTGATATGGGTTCGAAATGATACACCTATCTCTATTTCTCACATGCAGGGCGTTATGACAAAATATTACGTAACCATTCACGAAGAAATATATTTCATGGCAGAATAAGTCTGATTACAAACCAGATGATCATTCAGAACTCAATTTGGAATGTTCTACATCTACATCTACATTAGTACCCTGCAAGCCGCCTTTCGGCGTGTGGCAGGGGGTGCAAGCACCATGAATTTACTGAATTTACTTCGCTAATCTATTACTTTCGCGTATCGTTCGCGGAAAAAATGAATTCTTGTATCGATTCGTTTTAGCATCTATTTCTCTGATCTTTCTCGCAGTGTCTGAACGGCCTATGTAACATGGGGGGCGCATTATGTCAGCTACATCATCTACGAACGTGCTTTCTCTAAATTTATCAAGGAGATTTAGTCTTTGTCTAAGCCTTCTATTTTCTAAAGATTCCCATCCTGCGTCCTGAAGCATTTGCGTTACACTCACTGTCTTGTCGTAACAATTCTTTACAAAACGTATCGCCTTCCGTTGCACTTTTTCTAATTCCCGAATACAACACTTCTCTGCAGGGTCCCATACACTACACGCATATTCCAAGTGAGGCCTGACCAACGCAACGTAACATCTCTCACGGACTTTTTCATCGCTTCTACCGACAATTCTCTTCACAAATCCAAGTTTTCTAAGCGATCGACCACATATTTTATGTGGGTACCCCAGCTTAAGTTATTAGTGAGGGTTACTCCAAGGTATTTCACCGTTTCTACTGTTGATAAAGTTTTACCTTGGAGCCTGTACGTATAATCGTTGGCATTCTTTTTCCTTGGGAAGAAGTTCATTACTGAACATTTATCTATGTTGACTTCTACTCTTTAAGATCACATTTCTTTTGGTAAGGTACTGATATGACGGATATTACGTATAGTGGAACTCGGCACACAAAACGACAGCACTTATGATTGAAATCGATGGCAAGTACTGGTTTAAATAACAGTTTTTTGTCAATGGTGTGATCACTTGAGTGAATCAAGGCTTTAATTAATGTGAACGTCTTAACGGACTCTATGCAGGAATACTTTGGTTCATTGTTAATCCTATAAATCTAGAAAATCGCGAATAACGTGGGAAAAGTAGCCAAAACGAAGGCCAAACAAAATTTATTTTACTGATTCATCAATTCCAAATAGCTGTTTAAGGGTAAAAATTAATTTAAATTCCCTTAACATTACAAACACCCATTTATTTGACAGTTACAGGAAGATTACAATGGAGAAAATTAGGGAAATGTAATCTGTCACCGCTGTCCGGATTTCATGAGCAGACAAAATGAACATAGATTAAATTTTACCTGATGACGGCATTTTAGCAGAAACCTGTCGTTGAATTACATTATTCTTCTGTGAAAATTAGGTTTTTTCTCTAAGTTCATTCAGGTACAGGAAGGTTGCTATAGAAGGCTGAATTACAGGAAGGTTACAGAGGACAAATGGAAACAGTTACAATGGACACACACACACATAGAATAACTTTACAATGAGAAACGCGGTTCATCGGGAATTGAACCCAGTACCTTGGCCTGCTACCAAATCCATCATCCATTTCGGCCAAAATAGAAAATGGTGGTGCTTTCAGATACATTTCGGTAGTTCTTCGTGTAGATGGCTGCTAGCGGAGTAGAGGTTTGCACAGGCTAGGGCTTGGGTTGGGTAACAGATTTTTTTTGAGCTCTGACCGAATTTGCATCCTCAAAACGCAATTAATATAAGGACCAGTTCGGGCTCGGTCTCACTCATGAAAGAATTGGGCCGAGCTCGGATAAAATGTACCGGCTCGTGCAGACCTCTAAAGCGAAGTTGGCCATCGTTCAGATAAGCCAGCAGATGAGCGCGTTAAACATGGATCCAATGCACGAGAGAATCACTGGAAAAAATGATGCAGTACTCATCGAAAAGGGTGATTTTGCATGTGCCTCGGGTACGCGGGGAAAACTCGCAACACAACCGCCGCGAGTGTCTAAGTCGACGTGTTTAGGAGCAAGCGTTGAAGTGGCGGTTGAGATGCAGTGTTGGAGGGAAACGAGAGGGTTCATTCACTTGGAGAGCGGTGTTGAAGGAAATGAGTTGAAGTGTGTGCCGCTTATGGATGGCGTTGAATGGAGTGATGTAAAGAGAGGGAACGGTGAGGGAGTTGGGGAGAAAAGGCAGAGTAAAAGTGAGGCGGAATGGCGGAGCCAACGTGAAATGGAGAGTTGCAGCCGAAGTTGGAGTGGAATGGATCCGAACAAAAGTAAGAAAGTGGATTAGAGTTGTAGCCCGGGACGGGAATAAGACAGAATGGAGGTTTTATTAGTCTAGAGAGGGAATTCCTCGATGCCATCTCCATAAATAGAGTACAGCGCGCGAAGAAGGTCCATTTTTCGCACGCGCCTCATAAATAAACGGTAAGTATTTAATCGCTCGGAGCAGAATCGGGAAATTCGATATTTTTCCGTTCGGAGAGGCTCGTTCTGCGCTTACGCGGAAATTACGGATACGCTAATCCTAAGGACAGGGAGGATTTGGAAACTTTTTAAGTTAATCCTCCGCGACGAGCATTTCGATTGCGAAAAAATGTTCGATTGGAAGAGTTTATGTAAATGCATTTCACGTGTTTTCAAAGGAATAAAAAATGAGTCCGTTCGCTGAAGTTTAAATCCATTTCGCGTATCTTCCGTTTTATGGATTTTGACTGAGAGAAGTTTTAATTACACTTTTGGATGAGAGTTGCCGAGAAGGCGAACCGCAAAGTTAAATGAACTATTTACATCGCATGGAAAATAAAAGGGAATTTACGTAAGTTACGAAAAAAAAACAATGAAAACGTCTCGAAATACTAAGAATTGTCTAAGGCAATAGTATTTCACTGTAATTACAAAGTAATATTTATGTTATAACTCTTTAACAGCGCTGTTTGTAAGTAATTGTAATTGGTTAGCAATGTTGATTATGTACTGATATTCTGTATTTGTATATGTAAAGCTTTTGAGGGACAGTTTGAGCTGACTGTAAATAAACAATATGTTTGTAGTGGTTGTAGGTTAATAGGTATTTCGGAACATAATTAGATTATGTAAATTATAGCTGTTTTAATTGTGAATCAGTGCAGGTTGAAATCTATTGTAGTCTGTTGGCGGTATTAATCATTTATTTCTGTCTTGTATTTGTTTTTGTAGAATTTAGTTATATTTTGTGAGTTAGTTGTTGAGAGTGATGTTAAGTTAAGCTCCCACCTTAACCGGCGTCTGCGGCCAAATTAAGTAAATAGTAGTATGAGTATTAATACGGCGATACACCGCAACGGATGAGAGAAATTGAAATGAAGAAGTAAGATTAAGCGTTATGTAGAGTTGAAAAAAATGAAGGGCGATATTTAAGAGTGAGCGGGATAAAAAGGCTGGGTACTTGAGAGTGTGACTTAATTAACTCAATTCAGTATATATTTCTTGCTAAGACATGTTTTTATTCTAGTTGAAGACACGCATAATTTCAGTTAATAAAATGTACGGTTATGAAAAAAATAATATAATTGTAATTCTCCTTTCGCAATTTGCGTAGGCCTGTAACATAAGAATGAAAACGAAATTTTCATACTTTAAGTTAACTCTACTTACAAATTAGCTCATTAATTTTCAAGATATTTTGCCTTGAGTTAACTAATTGCGTAAATTAGGACATTTTGCGTAATTTGTCAATTTTTCATTGTATGTCGAGGGGTAATCGATTATTACGTGAACCATAACATCTGCGTCTTGGAAACAAACCTGAACGGCATTTACATTCTTTGATGCGAAAACTACGTGAAGCTGTTCAACAGCAGGAGAGTGAATTTAAAAGGAAATCGTCTATTTGGAAATCTCCGAGTGAGATTGGAATTTCAGTAGATCTGGAATTTCCTCTTTTGTCTTTAGTGAGATCCAGCTGCGTGATTCCCTTAAAAATTACCTATTCTTTCGTATCGGGTAAGAATTTTCGCAGCTAGTGTAGAGGGTCACATACTGCGTAAGCCCGTACAATATTGCCCATTTACTATGCAAAAAGTACACGAGCATACTAACAAGATCAGTCGCGGAAGTTAATTTTAACAAATCTTTATGGGTTACAGATATTTTTGAGAGATTTATTTAACTTCGAATTAAATTAATAAAACAATAAAAAAACATCGGAAAAACTGAAAATTTACATCCTTCAGTTGTAGAAAGAACGTAATTTATTCCGCGTGTTAACCCGAAAGATCTTTATTTATTTTTTTAAATATATATACTAAAATGCTCTCGTGAATTTAAGGAGCTTGCCCCTAGTCGGGTGGAAAACTTCTTAAAGGCCTCCCACTTGTTATTGTTTCACTAGACATGAGAGTTTTGGGAAATTATCCAATCGCCCCATTTAGACAATTTAGTCAATAGCTTGTAGAGATTAATTTTGAAATCTCTCGAATTTCGAAGTGTCTTGAATTTCGAAGAAGCTTCGTCTTTCTTCGAAAGTACTCCATTTGTGACCAAATTCACATTAGACGTTTATTTTTAACCTTTCGTAATTAAAATTAATAGACCAAAGTTGTGGAAAATTGTTTCGCTCGAGACATCAGTAATTGTTCCAGGAATAATTTCACTTTGCGCCGCGTCCTTGGCCAGAGGGTAGAAAATTTGGCATTTATGACCCACAGAGCTTTCCCGGACTGGATGTTAGAAAATTTCATCCCTGGTCGGGTATCGGGACGGTTTCCTAGCAGACAATTATCGATTTTCCATTGCGGGGAAAAGAAAGATGGACAGGGACTGATCGAGCGACTCCCCCAGATAAAAATCCCACGCTTTTCATTCTTCCAAGTCGTCAATCACCCTGATGAAATGCGTAGAAGAGTCGGTTGTCTCTTTGCCCTCTTATTTTAATTAATGCGAAAACTGCGTGTCAGGGGGCCTCAAAGGGGAAGGGTCTCAAAATTCCCGTTTTTCCTCTCTAAATTAGAACCGCCGCTCGCTGTGCAAACATTTTTCGTCCTGGAAAATCTGACGGTAGCCTTTGTTCTCACAGAGCTTCACTTTGGGCTTGTAGGGTTTATTTAGCGAAGGCTCGATCGCTAGCATCGGGCTTAGAATCCGATGCATTATTGCGTGCATACTTACCTCAGGTGTCCCGTCACCGGGATCATCGCTCCCGACTCCGTTTGATCAACCGCCTTCAGCTCGAACGCAAAATTCCCGAAGTATTTCGGGAAGCTCGTCCTCTGGGGCAATTCTCGCATTTGCTCATAATTTTGCGGGGCAGATTGATGCACGGCTACTAATTGAGACTCCTTTCTCTCGCCTGCGAACGTTTCGATCCCGAATTTTGCTCTCTCGCCAAATTAATTATTCGTTACTTTCCGCTGATGGATATTCTTCTAAGTCCCTCCTACTTAAAGATTTCGCTTCCAAGCTGTGGCGATATGAGTGGGTGAATATCAAACGGACCCCTTTATCGGATAAAGTTGAAGGATCGCGCAGATGCAACGTATGTTTTATGAGCTGAAAGTTCGTATCGTGTTCCTGCGCGGGCCTTTCTCGAGAATGAGTGCGCAAAGTTTCTCAGTAACGCGATCATTTTTGATGAGGAGGATTAGAAATTGATAAATGGAGCGGCGGTCCAAACTCAAGCTCCTACGTAGTGAAAAATAAGTTCGCAATTGTCCCCGAATGAAAATTTTATTGCTTTCCGAAGTCCGAACATCTACCGAGTGTTCCATTTACTAGCCCTCTTAGTAAATGGAAATAGGAGAGCGCTTGTAAATGGTCGCTACACTTCGCCTAGGATGCGACGCCGACTCGTCTTTTTCCAGCAGTCGACCACGACTCAGACCCGATTCCGTAAAAATAGATTTACGAAATAGAATTTTCTAAACAATCAATCAGAAAACAACCCTAATATATCTACAAAATAGTACTACGTACACTATAGTGCTAACGTATCTTTTTAAATCTGCTCTGAGATAAAGAGTCGCATCGATTAGATCATCTTTTATTCATGCCTTCAAATCTTTCAAAGGAATCAGTAGTCGATAAATTTCGTCCGAATTAAACTTCGACTCCGTACAAAAGCGACCCCACTCTGAGTTTAATAGATTCTAATGTATTGCCAACATATCAAACGATTTTTTAGACAACAAAGGAGACCACTGCGATTTGCATTCCGTTTATTATTATATTATTATATATACATAAGTTAAAAGTAGGCAAACACCAGGTTGAAACTTGTCGTATTATTTAGAGCATAAATATAACAATATCTTATTACATTAACTTGTCATTAAGCAATTTAGTGCGATACATTTCCACATTGTCAACTACACTGAAGGTACGGATCATTATTGTAATATTTATCCTCAATATTAAGTGTATCGAGCTACCATGTCAACTTTGTTAAGCAGCAATTACGAGATCAATCTAAAACGCATATTACTACACACAACAATACGTGTGCATCTATATCTACTCGTACTTAAATACCCCGTAAACCGCCTTTCTGCGTGTGGCAGGGGGTGTATACTCCACGCCGAGTCATCAAGTCATCTCTTCTGCTTATTTTTATCGCATATCGTTCGAGGAAAGAATGGGTCCCTTGTCCTTGCATCTATTTCTTTTATTTTATGTTTATATTCCGATCGGCCTTAGTAGCAGGGGGTCGCTTAGTACAAATTACGTCTTCCACAAATGTTCTTCCTCTGGATTTATCAAGTAATCACAGCCTATCTTCTAATCTTCTTTCTTTCAAGGATTCCCATACAGCGTAATGTGCAACAACACTGTATAATGTCAGCCAACAATAATGGTACCAAATGGAAATTAAGTTGAAAGAATTCAAACCTCTGATTATCTTCTTACTCACTTCACTTATACTTGTTTTTGCATTACAAATATATTATTTGCATTACAGATGCATCGTATTATATTATTATCCTCTTAAAACTAGATATTTTTTTGTGGGAAGGGATAGGGAATTTCCTTGGATAGGCTATTACAAGTACATGCTACTCTGTTAAAAGAAAATTACCCACACCTTTTCTATGATCCATCATTTTAACTTTAAATGTGTGGTAATTTTTTCCCATGAAACTAGAAGATGTTATCCTATCTTGAATATCTTTTCAGGGTGGCTCACCAGGATATTCCTGGTACACACATGTCAGTCTATTATAAAAAATAAC
>KZ308931.1:335263-388502 GCA_000376725.2 Ladona fulva | reverse complement strand
CGAGTTACGCGACTTTAAAAATTTTGAAAAATGAATTTTCTGAAAATGCGGCGTTGCTATCCTAGCAACGCCGTGCTCCCGGGTTCGAATCCTGGTTAGGGCATGGTTGTTTGTGTTCGACTAGGTTAATTGTAAGAAATTTGGTCAATAGACCAAAATTCGCCTTAATAAGGACGTTATTATTATATTATTTTTTCACGTAAAAAATACTGACCTAACCTATATTGGGCAAATACTCTAAGAATGCTTTTGCTGTACACCTTCAGAGTTATATGATAACTACATTGTTCGTAAATGACAGGAACTCACGGAGTAAAATTTCGCTTAGTCAACCTGACCGAAATGTTTTCGTGTGGTAGCTGTTGTATATACATTCAAAATACTGCTATAATTTCATATCGAATGTAAATTAATTTTCCATACGAATCCTGAGCTTGAAAGTTTTAAGTCCAGAGCGAACGGATTTCGCAGCTAACTGCAGAACATACATCACAACTATAATAGTAAACCGTAACATAAATATATATACGCCAAAAAATTTCTGGTATTTCCATAATTTAAAATGTCAGATTAGGTGAATGTTTCGATTTGCAGGAAGTTTCGTCCTTGAACTGGAGATCACCATGTTAATAAAACACAAAACGTTACTATTTTCGAATTTAAAATACAAATTCGGACCAGCAAACAAGAAACGGCCAAGCGCGTTAATACGAAAGTATGCCGGTGAATAGGCTGATAAACTTCGATGAACTGTAAGTAGGCGGTTACTCAGTTTATTCCATACCAGCGAACTATTTATCACTTGAATGGAAAACAGTAACTTTGTTCGAGTTCCACGGTTTTCTTAATACGAACTATAAAAAAAAAAAATTCCTGGAACTTGTACAAAGTTTTCCATTCCTGTAATGGATTTCCACAAAGTTACGAGTTCTACGGTTGATTTTATATTTATCACTTAGTAGCGGACTCCTCTTCAAAATTTTAATCACATAGTCCCGCTGATTCTTCCATTTTCACGAGCTTCTGAATCTGAAGAGTGCTTTGCTAAGTCAAACTAGAAGGTGGTCAAATAAACTGCGTTGATGTGGTATGTTGTGGTCGTATACATCTCGATTAAATCATAATCGTGAGAACTGAGTACTCCATCCTCACTACAATTTTTTAGCGTATCTCGTGTATCTACTTCACTGCGGACAGATGAACTAAGTTTTGATTAGCGTCTACTTTCCTGTACGGTATGGTATAGCGTGATACTCTGGGCGGCCGCCAACTTTTGTTTATGCGCTAACCGCTGAAACTCTTTTAGATTCCAAAAATTCCTGTGTCAACTTCTACTACCAAGTCCAAGACCGAAGGGATAACACAGCTAACTGAAGAACGTATATCACTACCAGCAAACACTCAATCTTCGCCATCTCGTACGTTAGAGACTCGTTGAAGGAGAGTTGTTGGAACGGGACACGGAATCCAATTTGACAGAATTAAATCAATTAAACTGACACGAAACGTCGATACTTCGTGGTTATTAGAAATAGGATATTCAAAATAAAAAATTGGAATTAGAAGGAATTGATCGTTGGCTGGTCGAAGTAGTACAACGGAACAGCAGAGCGGCAGGTGAGGGCCCTTCATTTTCATTTAAGGCTTCACTCATCTTTTGCGGAAAGCAGAAATAAATCAAGCTATCATTTTCTTATCTGGCCACATTTCCTGTTTCATGCCTTAAGTCTGCCAACTCTGTATCCCTCAGTGATGGAACGCAATTTTCTCATATTTCTGAAGAGGCCCTCGTCCAATGGACTCGTCCTTTCGGCCGAGTATTGCTCATGTTCGTAATTTTACAGACCATCCTTTTGCATGCACTTCAAATAATAAGAAGAAATACTGAGAGAGAAAAAATAGTTAAAAGAATTCAGAGGGAATTTTCTGAAAATTCGCAAGAAGAGATCTTCGAAAACATTTACGTTTCCCTCACAACATTCATGCGCGAATATTTGGTAAATTATTTGCCGACGTTTAAAACCATGAAAAAATCACGTGACCAATATGCGTACGATAAAGTTGCTAACTACTTCATGCCAGAGAATCGGAAGAAGATAGCCAGATTTTTAAGACTTAAATTTCTTGAATTTTTTTTTTAACATAAAAATAACTTCAACTATGTTACAGAAGGAGTTTTCATACAGTGTTTATAGTATATGCAGAGTCTGAAAGTATCATATGCAAAAATAAATCACATAAAGCTAACTACTGTAAGATCCATATTTTGACTAGACTAGTTGAAAACCTGCTTTGGAAATTACAAAGTATTTTTTCTTTCAATATGTACATAGAGTTCCACTAAGCCACCCTTGTAAATATTAATTTTACTACAAAATCCCTTTAATTGCAGATACTGCTGTAAACTCATGTCAAGATACTTCAAATTGAATATGCATACAGAAACGGTGAGATTTACATTGCTACATGTAAATTTCAAGGAAAATCCTCCATTTCCTCAGAAACAGTATTAATAAGAATAACACATGAAAAATGATCGATTCTTTCAGCATCTCAAAATTTTATTTTTTTTCAACACACATAATAAGCATCAGGTACTCAACAACATATTGACCATCATATCCATGTCCATACTGTTCTACATGGAAAAGAGAGGATAATTAAAAAGCTTTAATTACCATTGATCCACATGTTTCTTGTATTTCAAACAGCATTCCAGAAAAGTATGTGCAATACATCAAATATATAATTAAGATGAAGAAGTAAATTTTTTATAAAAACATTTCTGAATATTGCACAGGAATAGGAGTAAAGCCTATGTTCTTATTGAAATATTAGAACTATAATAACAACTTAACCAAGATACCAAAGTACATTCAATTCAGAGTAAATGACCAATGGAAAATATTAGTATCACTGATTTTTCTATACCATTAACATTAGAATTAGACAAAATTTTCTGACTAATTCAGCAAAAACTGAGAAATGTGAGTAATTGTTATTGCATGAATAGCCAGCACCATGATTGCATGACCTGCATTAAACATCACAGCCATTACTTGAGTTTGCATGTCCCAAGTTATACTACTCAAGACAAAAATATCACAGCCATGGATCAATAAATGGGCTAAAATCACAAAATGAAACAAACAACAATTGAACATCAAATTCTGGTGTTTAACCTATCATAGACCAGCAAGAAAATTAGTCTATTTAACTTAAAAAATGAATACATAAGATGAATCAAAATGAGATACATACAAGTTAGGCAACAATACTCTGCAGAGAAAAAGAAAAAATAAATAAAACTTCAAGTAGAAAAGAATCTTCATGTTTAGTTTTCAATCAACAAGCATTTGAGATTTAACAAGGCATAACAAAGAATTATTTAACAGTAAATTATATGATTTCTTCCATCAGTTTATGATGAAAGGAAGAGTATTCTCGGTTTGTACTGCATTAAAATATTTGAAAAAGGTTACATGTCAAAGGATAGGAAAATATATACATCTCCATCAACAACAATCTTAGAAAACTTTCAGTGAACAAAGCATCCTTGGAAAATAAGATTCCCTTATTCATGATTCAACAGATTTGCTTATATGAGTAGTGCTTCATCAATCACAATAGTAATGCATAATTCTTGTAATTAGTCTCTTCTAGGCATTTCGCTCTCAGAAAGGAGTTTAACCAAAAGCACAGTAAGAAAATAAATTAATTGATCATCTTACCATAGACTGTAAAATTTTAAAACTGATCTTAAAAAAATCATCACCTGCCTATATATTACACAAATAAATTAAATGAAAATAACTCCTAAGACCATAAAAAACCTTCCGTAAAAATAGTAATATAAAATAAACTGTCTTTATGTTCTAATTCCATTGACCCTCTCCCAAATCTTCCTTATAACATTAGGCTCAAGCTCACTAGCAAAGAGGAATTTATCTTTGACCTTTCTCCAAGATTTTTTTTTGTCATTTACCCACCACTGAAGCCACATATGGTGTACATTATCCTGAGAAAGATAATTTACCTGATCTTCAGTAAGCATAAGATCTCCAACATCAGTCTGAGTGATGTTCAACTGAGCTACTAGTGTTCCACTAACATGTACATCATCTATCCAAAAATATGGAGTCACCTGAGCTCTCTGGTAAAGTTGAGTAACCACTTTATAAGAATATAATATCATACTTCCCGAACAATATGAAGGATATACACTACTACCATATTCTCGAGGTTTAACATGCCACTTAGATCTATAGGATCTTCTAACACGAGCTTGATCTTGTCGACTGCAAAGAATGTACTTTTTTGGAAACGCTTTCAGATTGTTGCTACTAAATGGATCAGACAAATATCTCACCAGCGCAGGGATATTAACAAAAACATCATCATCTGTTTTAAGAACGTAATTGGCTTGAGAACAGAAGTAAGTTGCCCATTTCAAGCCCATCACATGCTTGTAGGTCAAATTTCTATAAGAATCAAAAAAATAGCCTTGTATTATGTCCTCATTCATTTGGTCCTCTTCAATTATCTTCTGTTGAAGTGATTTGGAAGACACTTCTCCAAGTAAAAAAAGTAAACTCAAGCTTACGTCTTCAACAGCAAAATGTGACCATGAACCCCATGTCTGACGAATAACTTGTCTTTTCTCCCAATTGTTAGGATTTGAATGAACAAGCACAAGGATTAAAGTAGATGAATCTTGACTTAAACCATTCGAATCGTTACATGGATAATGATTTATAAGGAAATCGAATTCCGTCAGGTCAATGAGAAGATTGTAATCATTCGAAATGACAGGATGATCAAAAGTTAATGTTCTGTGCACAAGAGAAACAGGTGGTAGTGGATTACTGGAAGAAAACTGGAGCACTTCTTTGGGTTTATCTAAGACTAGTACATTTTCAAGAATTTCAGGATGCATGCGTGGACCCAATAAGACTACGAAGGCAAAGAACACAAAGAAAAACAGTATTAATATTGGCGGACTGCGAATTGGGGTCTTCAGCATCCTGAAGATTAAACTTATGAACCCGAAGCGCCACCTTTCAGTCATATCAGTTTTTGTAATTATCGTAGCCTTCAAATTTTGTTAACGGCAATATGAATAGATTTTCTTAAGTGACACTTTCCCAAGTGAATTCCAAAATATCACCATAACTTTGTCGTAAACTGGTCATCCTTACACTTTATCGATGGAAAGGTTTTCCTTTAATTGTCATTCTTTTTACGGCAGCATCCCTTGCATCTCACAGAACGGTCTACCACTTCCTTCGTATCTACTACATTCTGAGAACCGCATCTATCATAAAATACGCCGAAAGTGATGTTTATTTTCTCACTGAACACTACCAATGCCCACCTTGCTTGACATAAGTTTACTTCATGATTTCATTCGTTTCCCTGCAAAAAAAATGAAGCAAAGTAAAATTAAAATTTGAAATGCTATGAAATTTTTTATTTTACTATTAAGAGAATATAATCCTGAAACTTAATGCTAAAATTCGTTTCAAATTCATGAAGCATACGTACGAGCAACGAAAATGTACTTGTCGAGAGAACTTATCGAAAAAGTAAATTCAATTAACATCCCATAGAAAGTGGCTTTTACGTAGTTGAAAAGTTTCCAACTACTTTGAAAAGCAAAATATTTTAAGTGATATAACTACACCTTGACATTCATATAAGAATATTTCCACGAAAACATAAGATACTTATCGAATTTAGAATGCATTATGCGACAGATTATAAATGGTTGTTCTAACGTAAATTTTGAACACAAGAGTGTTAATACCATAATTATATTCCTAGTCCCTTCTCAATTTTGTCTTAAAAATAATCCCGCGAACCCGCAGGCAACAGGTGAAGTAGTTGCACCTGTTCCGTTCAGAATGTTCAATTCTTTCGAGTTTCCTTAAAAGTACTCATAGCAAAACCGCAGTTTCTTAAACTAAATCGTGCATTAGGTGAAAGTTATCATAGATAATGAATTGAGAACCAAAAATTAACAAATTTCAACTATTACCGCGTAATGTTTGAAAGCGGTAGATTCCCTCCTTCCTAGGCGATGATGCTAATATAAATTCTTCTCCAACATAAAATTCTTTTACATTAACTTAACATTCCTTAGACGGCGGCTCACGTCACTGTTCTTCAGACAGGACGCGGGGGCGTGAGTCTGGTACGAAAATAGGCAATCCGTTAGGCTGTTGAGGCGACGAAAGATTCAATCAATGTTAACATCAATAATTAAAAATATTTTAAAACAAAACGACTTTGAACAAACACCGGCAACATCAGCACCTCACTCACCCGTTCGTCCACGTCAGGCCATTGCTATTCAACCATCAACCTTCCACCTCTTCTTTGGTGAGGGATTCCTACATTCTACCTCCCGCTTTCTTTTTCCCTTAGCCGTCCTACTCAACGTTGCCAGATTGTTCGACCACAATTTTAAACTCTAGCTTACGTTACCTGCTGGGTGTTATCATTTTAGTTAACGCTGCTCTTGCGTTGCGTTTATTTGCAGGCTAAGTTATTAGCACGAGATTAACCGTTCGAATGTTATTACCTTACTATTCCAATAGCTCATTCTCACGTACCAATAATATAACACTGAATCACGTCCGCAGGCGGAGAGGTATGTCATAGCTTTTTTGATTCGAGGCCATCGGCTGTATCGTAGGAGCAGTTTCATTGAACTACGTAAGAATGAAGGGGCGCGGGCTCACGACAATGAAGCAGTGAGTATGAGTCAAGCTTTTATCTAAACGACTAAAACTCAAGCGTAAGGCCAACGCGGGAGCATAATCCTTTATAATTGGTAAATGTCCATCAATTTCATTGGTCAAACCAGTTTAGCGCACCAAAAATTCAAGTACATTATGAGATTCCTAGTTCGTTATGTATGCCGCGTGCTTTATCACCAGGACGTCGTTGAGTGGTAAGCATCGCCCTAAAAATTTGCTACTAAGTCATGTTAGTTCCACGAAAACGTTCCACTCAGCTCTAAGGGTGAATTACGTCAATTAGTACTCCTGTATTATAACTTACGTAATACATTATTCAGTCGTGTTCGTAGAAGAGGCGTGGACATTATTTCTCCACGCCTCCTCTACTACGAACATGAACCCTACGTGAAATAATGTATTACGTAAGTTAAGCAACTTACCTGTCGTGAATTACGGCAGTTAAGACGCAAAGCGTATAATTTCTTAGTAACTCATCCATTTCTCTAGACGATAAAAAAACCAACGATACCATGAAGTCAGTGAAAATCGCAGATTTATATTTGATATTTTTCCCCTTTGAATCAACTTTTCTATATACTTATTTCAAACAACAGTTCAGGTTGAGTTATTATATGAATAGTGCTGACATTCATATAATTGTGCTCACTGTATTAAGATAGATTATATACAAGTACCTTCACAAAATTGAACATCATGAAGCCATGTTTACAAAAGGTTGCATCAAATGAATCCTAACACTTAACCAGTTTTCAGGAATGGCCCCAGACAAATATACAAAATAATGTCTTCTAGCTTGCACTACTGGATACACAAGTATTATACATTTTATGTACATTTCTATTTATATACATTGGGCCATTTAAGACTTCCTTTAGTTTATTGTAAAACATTTTTCAAAATGACTTTCTCTGACTGTGTGTACAAGTCTTCAGGAAGCAAAGTCTCTCCTAATCTCCAAATTCAAAAATAACAAAACAACAATAACAATTTTCTTTTTCCCCCTTTCTTAAAAATTGGTGACTGAAAGAAAATTCAAATCCAGTCACTATTTATACTTTAGGATTAAAAGACACCTGCAGTTGAGCACTTGAGCTGTTATCACTGCACTTATAAACACTCCGGTCTTGATTGAAAGGGGCTGCACAGAGCTTCTGGATAGGGCTGTCAGTAACTAGATTTTCATCACAGTAAAAAAATTCACTAAAATCCATCAGAAACTTAGTACACTTCCACAGCTAATTACAGAACAAATAGAAGCACTGACCCTATAGTAAAAAAATTAAGCTAATTGAAGTTATAAATAAGCACAAGTGTTGTCTGGATTAGCAAACACTATACTAAGGAGTCCCTTTTCTGAAGATTTTTGTCCTCAAGTCTCACAGTAAAGATGTCCAATGAGTTTAACGACTCTATGTCAAGTGCACTTGTATATTAAACTTCAGCCACAAGTAACTGCTGGGCAGTAATGCCAAGTGTAAAAATATCCATAATCTACTTATACCTAATGACTCAGGTACACTGGATGACCAGTTATGTATGACCTCACAAATGTGGAAAAGAATATGTTGCCTCTTCAGTAATTTACAAGGTCACTTAAAGGAAAACCAGTTTCTTTAAGTGGCTTGATGAAAATTCAAGGAATGCTACAAACAAGTTGCCATACTTTGATTTTAAACAGCGCATCCACCTATCGTTACCAGGGACTAAACTCCTCGTACAAGTTCCATATAAATGCTCCAACAAAATTAAGGGTACACAAAACTCAAAATTTTTCTTTGCTCTTAAACTAATAGGGATAGAAAGCAATACACACTTTGGAATGTCATTTTCAAATGGTAGACAAGGAGATACAGAGATGAGAATTTCTACTCATGATTCAAGCAACAGCATGTAGATGTAGACTTGTCAACTACACAGTAATCTAGGTTCAATAAATACATTTAAATCAACAATACAAAATTACTTGTTGAACAGATTCTTCATGATATCTTGGTTCACTCAAAGTAAATGGAGAGAATGGAGGTAGAATCATGTCAAAAAAGTTGAAGCATGTAATCATACTTTTATTCTTGAAGGTCCTATTGTATTTAGCCGAATAAACAAAATGTAATATGGAAGTTGGTTCACTACTGAGACTTTCGCTTCTCATTCCAATGTTTACCATGAAACACAGCATATCTGATAAGAAACCATGGCATCTCAAAATAATAATTTTCACCAATTCTTTTACACTTCCGAGGAGTTGAAAATCAATCCCGTTTATTCCACTCATTTGCACTATTTCCAATCCCTTAATTTTATTGCAGTTTTCTTTTGATGGGCAATAAATATTTTTTTCCAAATAAAGCTTTTAAAATATTAATTTTTACTCTAAATTTAACAACTGCCAAAGGCATTTCCTTAATATTACTGTATGCTGTCATTTCTCTGTTTTATATCCTTTTGTCATGAAAAACCAAACTCATAAAGATGAAGGAAATAGTGAGGGTCTTAATGCATGCATGCATGCTTGCATATATTTATCCATATATATATACATGCACACATACATGTTTATCTTATTTTGGTGTTCTCATACTTTAAAAAATCTTTTGTACAATTTATAAAACATGTGGTGGACATTCAGCCCCCAAGACAGAGGGCCAAATATAATATATATATATATTTATATACAATATCACTTATGTATTGGCCTATCTCTGAAGATGCACAGCATTAGGTTCAAACAAGATCTGTGTAATTCAAGCACAGATGGCATAATGATCACAATGGCCTTAAGCAGGCAAACTCTAGAGGGAACACTGGAGGAATCACTTAATCTCTGAAGTGTATTTCCCTTCACAGAAAGCAAACTAGAACAGTATTTCATTTCAAGAATGCTTTGTACAAAAGTGTTGTTCTACATGTTTCCTTTTCTTGCTCTAGAAGAAAGAGTAGATCTCTGAGATTCACCCTTTTCACTCGAGGCCGTAATGGAAGCTGCAAATGACAAAAAGTAGAGCAATGAATATCAAACACAATATATAAGAACATGTTTGGGGATATTAAGCAAAGGATATTGCCACCAAGTGATGCATGTGTGTGAACTATAGTTAACTCTTTACCTTTAAACATAACTGGATTCTTATCAAATGAATTAACGCTACACAAGAGTGAACTAATGTCATAATTATGAAGACATTTCATACTGGTGTTCCTTTTGTTTTAGGTACAATGCTTTTGGTAGACAGTTCAAATGGTGTTAAGAGCTGATTGCAATGTTGAACTATGATCTAACATTTTATTTCCAGGAGTCATAACTTCAAAATACACAACCAATTCTCTATAAATTTATTGGTTAAATCAACAATAATTTCTGATTATAAAATGCCATATTAGTTCTGAAAGATATACTTATTTTTTTCAACCAATAATGTTTTTAATCATTCCTTCCTTACGACAGTTTAAAAAAACATCTTAATATCAAACCTAAAATTCTTTAAACTGTAATTTAGGAAAAGTTTGTGATTTTTAAATGACAATCACACCTCAGTGACCATAAGCCTTTATTGTAAAGAACAGTCTGTTTCAAACTTTTCTCCAAGTATAATTTGTTATTTTAATATTCTCCAATGAGTGAATAAATTTAAAGGTTATCTTCAAGCATAAAAGATTAATATACCAGCAAAAATACAGTGAAGTCCACTCGCTGGAAGCTTACTTTCAAACCAATTTTAAAATGAGCTGTATAGGAAGAAATGATGGCAGGACAAAAAGAACTCTCCAGTTAAAATGTATAATCCTCAAAAATTGTTGTCACAAGATGATATAAAAGAATATCAAAATGATAAAAACTTAAAATTAAGTTAGCTTCAATTAGTTGAACACCAATATTATACTGAAAAATTATGATTTAAGTTTTTTAACCCTTTGAGTAGTACAAACATTCATGTAAGTCATCGGGCGTCCTGACCATGTGGAGTACGATTGTTTAAAAAATTATTAAAAATATTATAAATGTATGTTAAACATGTTTACATAGATAAATAAGACCAAAACATGTTTACATAGATAAATAAGACCAAAACATGATTTAAGCCAATAAAACTGAAACTGGACCTAATTTAATTAAAAAAAACTCACTCCTTAAGGATAGCCGGTCGTGGAGTGGTTAGCGCGTTATCGCTCCGACCCCACGATCCCGGGTTTGAATCCCGGCTAATCGGATTTTTCCGGTTAGGGAATGGTCGTGTGTGTCTTATTTATATCAGTTATTTGTCCAACGTAATTTGTCAAGTATGGCTGTTGTTGGATACCTTACAAATAAATAAATAAATAGCCTGCATGAAAAAAACTCACTACACAAAGGGTTAACTGCCATTCAATTTGTTGCATTAAGTAATAGAAAACAAATGTGTTAATAATTCTAGGGAGCAAAATTTTGATAAGTATATTGTTCTCAAAGAATCAATTGCTTTTGTCCTCAATCTTTGCAATAGAGGGTGTTAACAGAACAGACATACTTGATAGCTGTAGTATGAAGATAAAGTTAATAAGACTTCATAACATTCCCATTTTATACCTCTAGATCCATTTGAAGAACCTAGCAATATTGAAAATTAATCAACAGTACCATGGTTAATGATGCTGATGCATTCCATTATTATCATAGCTATAAAAGGCTCAATTTCCCAGAACCATACTACAAGTCAAAATCCAGATAAAACTCATTTTAATGTTATACAAGTGTGGTAAATATAATTTTTTCATTTATATTTGGAACAATAAATTCATCTTTCATGAAATGAATGCTCAAACAATACATACAAAAGGCACTGTAAACCAAATCCTGCATTGTCATACAAGATACTTATTGATCAAAGCTGATAGCAGTACACTAATCACTGTATTTATCTTTTCGAGCATACAAAGGAAATTTTTCAAAATAAAACTATTTAATATGATGACTAACACCACTCTTTTGAAATAACAACAAAATCTTGGAAAACCTCATAAAGACTGTAGAAGAAATATCACAGAACATTTCAATAATCAACTTTAAAAATATAAACTTAGCATCAATATTTATGCCATGTGGATAACCAGAAAACTAAGTGATAGCCAAACATAAAATATGTATCCATGGATGGGTTAAATACCTGAGTTCTACTGGAGTTGCCATTTGCTGCGTTTAAGACCCCTGTGCCTGCCTATATGAAGAAAAATTGATGTCTTTGATTAGAAGTAGTACTAAAAGAAAATAATTAACTAATTATGAACAACTGACTAAAACTAAACTTTATAATTCATATAGCATAAATTTACCTGGCCTGGACTACCTGCTGAATTACTTGAATCAAGTCTAGGCTTTTTCCTTGGTCCTATTGCTTGTAAGGCTGTCAAATTTGCTTCCCTTTGCCTCATCTCCTCCATTTCTGCTCTTTGCATCTAAAATAAAATTAGGATTTTAGTATCATCATTAATTAACTGCTTAGATATAGAAATTGAAAAGAGATAATAGAGAAAGATAAATTAAATGTAAGTTATCAATTTTTACAAAGATTTCATTAATAAAATTGATTTATAAAAATCCTTCCCAGATGCAACATTTTAATAATACTTTAAAAGTAATGCCATTAAATTTTAGAATAAAATGGATAATTTGTTACAAACCTCGTGAGAATAAATCTCTTTTGAGGTGAAGAAAAACTTTTACTTCATTACAATGAAAGTATAAGAAATGAACTCACCAGGTTACAACATTAAACAAATCGCTATTAGTTATTTGAGTATTCTCAAACAATTCAGGGATGAGGTAAATTTCACGATTACAAGGAAAAATTATATAAAATGACCACTCTACAGATAAAATTTTCACAATATAGCACTACATAATGACCAAACCAAATGACATTTTTCCTGATAGAATCAGATACTATAATTCTAAAATATCTATCCAATTTTCTCCTATGCAAAACAATGCCAATACACGCAAAGATACTGCAAAGAAAGACTGAAATGGGGCTGAATGAGATATAAGGTAAATGAGATGATATTAATATATAAAATACTGAGTTTACAGAGACCCAAAATTTACTATATTCCAACATCAAACGAAATAATGCATGCAAATAAATTTTAAAAATTAGTTGAAAAATCAAAACACCAATTTTCTATTCACATTTTGACAAATTTCAATTCACTTCTACGGTATCAAATCAAAAGTTATGTCTTTTGCTTTTATACCATAGATATAGAATGACGTTGATTAATAAATATAAATTCTACTATAAAGACAAATAAGTCACTAAAAGATATAAAATTAAAATTTTATTACAACCACATACATTTTATAAAAGCAGGTTATAAACTCGATAATAAATTTGCAACATACAGTATTACAAAGTACGTATGATAAAATACATACGTACTAAAGTAAAGTAAATGCTATGAAGAAATTTGAAGAAGTTCCAAAATTTTCTAATATCAACGGAAAAATTATACCCTTTCCTCCTCAAAGAGAAATATGTTTCAAAAATTGAGAGAATGAACATATGGGACCCAAAGAAATATTGATGATTTGAATACAATGGTCCGAAAATATTATTGCTAGAGCTAGAAGCTCAGAAAGCATCTCTTGTGTATGAAGTTCCAGGATAGCACAAAGATATGCAATATCATTGACTCAAGGGAAAGTTTTCCTTTTTGGAATTGAGGACCAAATAGTGTACTTTTAGGTAACAGTAATTTACAAAAACATAGCACCAGGTAGTGGATTAATTTTAGGAAAAGCTGACACAGATCATTAAGATCCATACAGAACATAGAGGAGACATTCATTACTGGGTAATGATTATAACACAACAATTTTCAAAAAGAAATAGTTTTAATCCTTTCCAGAGCCTACATTTATAAGCTCAAGACATGCATTATGCTTTTACCTATAGATGCTTATTAAAGTTATTAATGAGACTTATCTGGTTACGAGGAATAAACTATCTCAAAAGCAAAATCCAAAAATATAATTTAAGTAATCTGCCTAAATTCATCTCATTGTCAGTCAAAACAATCTCATCCAAGCAATATATTTTGTAATGAAAGTAACAACAACAATTACACATATCATCCTCTCAGTGTTGTAGGAAAAATCATGATGAAACCTTTAGTTTCCTGACGAAAATTAATTCAGCAAAATTAGTTCCATTTCTGTGAAATTTTGAGCTTTGTATTTTCTGTAACACCATTGTAAAAGTATTCCAATTATATTAAAAAACAGTACTCTGTATTAAAGCAAATACTGAACAGTTTTAGTATTTTTGTGTAACTCAGAATGGATTACCAACAAGCACTGCTTTAGAAGATTCTCTTTTTTAAGTTTCACAAAATTTTCACCGACATTTGAACAGACTTCAATACTGAAACAATGCTCATACCATCAAACAATCATATTCAATTAACAGATTAACTTCGATTTTTAAATGCTTTGAAAAATTAGATTGAAATACCGATGGTAAAGATTTAGTTATTTATGAGTTAAGAGACTTGGAATGGAACTTGTTGTATGAGTGAAGATCAAAGTAAGTATACCTTAAAATAATACGTTCTAAAAAGTCAAATTTAGCAAAATTCATAAACATGGAAAAATACAGAACTAGACAACAAATAGAATGAAAAGTTGCAGATTTCTGAATAATTTGCAGGCATCATAATTTGGTTATACAAGTATGTAAAGGATGACATTCTCTCTTTAAAATACTGGGAAATCTTAAGGAAAACTGTCTAAGGAAGAGAACAAATGAAAAGAACAAATAACCAAGTCCTACCTCTTTGGCTTTTGCTCTGAGCTTTGCTTGCTCAGGATCTTCCGATTTTGATCTACTCTTTGCTGCTTTCAAAAGCATTTCTCTTTCTTGCTCTTCATGCCTTTTCCGCTCCAGTCTGTCCAGTTCTTCCAAGAACTTAAGTTGAGCTTTTACGTCTTGAGAGACTTCATACCTTGGATCCATCTGTTGAGTAAATATGCAAAATAATGAATGTCTTTCTTTAATGATTTGAGTAATTTGCTCAGAGAAGAAAATGACAAAGAAATAGCATCCTGTAACAACTTGGCTTCACTTTAGACATCACTAGAACTCATTATATTCATCAAATTTTTTTAAGTTTTATAATTTCAATGAATTTCTGATAAAACAAAACTATCACGCTCAAGTGGTGCACCTATGATTCAACCAAGAACAGATTTCAAGACAATACTTGAGGATAATCAGAGAAAGTATCAGAGTATGGTATCAATTTTCAAGCATGAATAACAGTAAATATATAATCAAGTGTAGTTGATACAAAATAAACTCAAAAAACCATTCTTGTTAAGGAGGATATACATAATACCCTCAGCTATCAAAATTCTAATACGGAAAAATTTCAATTAAATTTTCTAAAGAAATGATTTCAGAATGAAATATAGGTTTTCTGGCCGAAATTTGTAGAAAGACATTAAAAATGATAAAACAGACTTAGCAATTTCCACAAATAAAACTTTAATACACGACCAGTTCCAGCAGTACGCCATCATCAGGTAACAACATTGGAAAAGCAGTCACTTATATACAAAAAGTTTGGAGGGGAGGGTAATGAGTGGGGAAGGGTTGAGGAAGGTGATTTCATTGGTTGGATTTTCGGCACAAGTAATTTCTATGGTTTCCAGAGCATCTAATTTCTTTCCTTTGGGCTGCCTGTGAAGGAGATTTATGGAGAAGGAACTTCTGTGGCCAGTTTCTTCCAAATAGGCTGCAAAAGCTGATGAGTCAAAATTCTTCAGGCGATAACACCATAGGTGCTCTTGAGCTCTTGTCTTGACAGAGCAACCACTCTGACCATAATAGGAGGCTGAGCAATGAAGTTCGTATACCCCCGACAGAGAGGAAGGGTTCAACTTATCTTTGGGATGAGATCAGGTTCGAACAGGTGTAGAAAGCAGCTTTTAAATTCTTTGGAAACCGATTAGCCAAAACATAAGAGATATTTTCCAAGAATGGGAGTTTCACCCACTTTTGTTTCAAATCCTCAGAAGCTGAAAGGGAAGCAATCTTTTTCACTTTCTTCTTGACTATCTTGTCAACAAAATCCTTCAGGAAACCGTTGTTGAGGGCAATTGTTTTTATAGTTACTAATTCTTTATTGAAAGCCTGCAGGGAAAGAGGGATATTCAGGAGTTATTGTTACCTGATGATGGCATACAGCTGAAACCGGTCGTGTATTAAAGTTTTATTTGTGGAAATTACTAAGTATGTTTTATCATAAATAATTTCAGATTGGAGATTATAGTGTTATACTTAACATTAAGTAGTCTAATGATCAATCACTGATTTTTAAACCAGAAAATAATTGAAATAATGAAAACAATGTAACTGAACAGAAGGGAATCCATGAATTAAAATCTGTTTCGCTCATATGATATGTTAGCTTAACATATGGATATATCCTAATGAGATTAATTATTCAGGTAGAGATATTTTTCTTTCTAATGTCAAGATTGTACTACCATTATTTATCTGGCCTTCCTATTTGAATCAAATATACGAAATTGATTCATCATCATAATCATAAGAAAATATTTCATCCTGCTGTAAACCTATGGTAATGGATGCAACTAGAGCATTAAGTTGATCTACATAATAGTATATAAGAATTCCACATTTCATAAAGATTGCAAAATATGATCAAGACACAGAAAAGATGTATCTTCTATAGTACATTTTGACAACATTATGTGGAAAATGAACTTACAAGCAAAACATCTTATCCAATATCAGCATCATATTTGACACAGTACTGCAGTACTTGGATGAATACGACACTGGCAGAAAAGCCATCTAATCTGCACACATTATTTACTGGAAAGATTAACTACTTCCCTGACAGTTATTTTTGCAAAAGTTGGACTTGGAAAAAAGCATATTCTTTATATGTTGATTTGTGTGATTATACTCGAGTTTTAGAAATTGCATTTCACTTTTTAATTATTTAAATTTTAACATTTACAGTATATCCACATGTTAGTAAAACAATAGAGACATACAAATGGAATGCAGATAAAAGAAAGCATGCCAGACAAGCCCAATATGCTCGAAGACTTAACCTTAACTTAACCGAGATATCTTCTCAAAAGTAAAAAATAGTGAAAAAACAGAAAATCCTAAATACAATATATTTAGGGCATGACTGGATTTTAAGCAACTCTATTTTGTGAGATATCTCTAGTCCATCAGGGAAGTAGTTAAGAGTAAGCATTAATATGACTCTATAGCAAAATTATATCAATTTAGCAACAACAGACTTCTTTATAACTAGGAAATTGCTAAAAAATCAGGCTGGTAGTATTAAATATAGCAGGAAAATTACATTATTTATTTTATCTCCTAAAGAATTAACTAATCATTTCATTTCTAAGCCATAGGGCACTACAGAAATTTTGCAAACTCAATCAGAACAAGAAGGTTATCCCATAAGTAGAAGTAGTATTTTTAAAAATCAGCTGAGGTCATTCAGCACATGAGCCCTCACCAGGAATTGAACACAGCACCACTTCAATCAAAGGAGAATGCATTACCTATTTAGAGGTCCTAGGTTATCTCTAAATATTTGAATCAATGCTATGAATGAGAGCACAGCTCAGTAGACATAATAATCCTGGAAACAACGCTGTTTTAAGAAACAATTGTTAAAAACAAGTTTAGAGATGAGTGTGGGTTCTATAAATTCCTTTGAAATGTCTAATAATGCACATGAGGTAAAATAATAAATATTCATGCATAGTAAACAAGAATGAAATAATATTTTATTCTTGGAAGCACCATCACTACATGACTGGATTGAGGTCAATATCAAGTTTACTAGGTTTAAAACAAAACTGATCATAAATGACCAGCTTTGAGATACATATAAAACTTTATGCATAAGGTATCTATGAAATGTTAAATACGATGCCTCCCATTGACTAACTTATAAGTCAATGATTTAGGCCTGGTATTATAATGTATACTCAAATCTGCCTCTCAACTAAAGTGGACTTTAAGCTAAAGTGGTGTTTAAGTATAAGGCGTGTATTATAAAACTTTTAAGACTCATGTTTACTTAGATACCACTTTAAATATTAGATGCTTTGACTGAGAATGATTTTCATACCCTTTGCCATGAGGTTTGTTTGAAAAACATCGCATCGTAATACTGTAAAACCGCATAGCCTGTTTATTTGGAAGGTTTGATAGCTTTTAAAAAAACCTAAAATATATTTTTTGAACTGATATGCATAGTAAAAGAAGTTGTAATTTACAACTGATGAGCAGTTGACTCTATTAAATTTGGTAAAGGAAAATAAAAGCATTCTAGAGAATAAAAAGAGCGATGTAATCACTTGGAAGCAGAAGGTACGTTTATTTTGATTGCTCTTGCTGATATTTATGTTAATGAGAAAGTGCTTGTAAATGACTGTCGTGTATATGATAGGAGGAGACATGGAAATCTATTAGCACAAGATTTAATGCTCAGGTAAGTACTTGGAGGTCTTGGAAGAAACTTCAGGCAAAGTATTACTCAATCAAATTGGTAACTAAATTTGGTGATTAAACACCAAAATGTAATGAGAACCGGGGGCGGTGCTATGAGTTTAAATATTAAAAACCCTGTTTACGAAAAATGTCTTGGGTTAATTGGTTTAAATGGATGCAGATTGTACCCAAGTTTTGGTGTTTTCACGTAAAGGGATCTTAATCCCGTCATTGCAAGGGTAATATTTTTAATGACTCTACTAGAAGTCACTTTGTGAACACCACTGCGTTGAGCATGTCGGGTCGCATGAAAGTGAAGAGTCAGCAGAACCTGGTTCATTGCCGTAATTACAATGTTTCTTAAATTGAAAATATTTCTTAGTTGCTTATTAATACGGTTATCTAAGATCAATTTTAACTTTAATTCCTCTTCTTCATCCTCAACATCTTCAAATAAACTCACTACCTCCATGTCTTCCATCAGTACTTTCCGTAATAATTACCTTTGCACGTTAGCAAAATTTCATAAGTAAATATGTACGATTTTAGTGTATACTGAAGTTATGTTTTATTCCATTATGAAATATTTCCCTTTCTTCCACGGTAGCTCAACTTACGAATAATTTCACGCATATCAAAATATTACAGCTTCGGCCAATGAGAACGCTTATAATTTTCACAACATTTGTCGTTCCTTACCGGTTCCGACTTGAACAGCATTTGTTACGTCCAACCGCAAACAATATATTCAATCGTGCAATAATTATAATGTGGAATCTGATACACAAATAACTTAAAGAAAAGATAAATCCGATTACATTCCACACCTAGTGGCTATGTAAACGTACATGCAGTCTTTCACTAATTTACCTCCGTTGAAGCACTTGTGTTTTTGTTGTGATTAAATGAATGTCATGAATATGCAGCTTCATACTAAATAACTTATTTCACTGCCAAAGCGTAAGTACTTGTCACATTTATAAAATATCTTACAACTTAAAAATAAACTTTACAACACCCAACGTGCATGTGATGATTTATGAAGATGAAAAAGCCAATGTAATGAGAAATATCTATGTATAGGAAACATACCACTTTATTTTAAATATTCAAATGAATTTTCCCTAGAAATTCCACAGAACAAAGTTTATTTCTGACAACAAACCAACTGAGGCGAGAAGCTTGCCCAACATTAATCCGCCATATTGTTTGTTTACATCCGTGATTCATGACGGGTTAACATCACTTTATCATTTAAAGCTCACTCAATCTGGTATTTATGTTAAACATCACTTTAAGTACCAGATAGGACTTAAGTATCGATTATAATACGGTTAGTTGGAGTTAAAATGAAGATTTCACTTAAAGTCCATTTTAAGTATACATTATATTACCTGGCCTTAATAATAACTGACCATAACTTAACCATAACTGAATAGTAACACCCAACCCTGACATAGAATGGAAGGGGAAAGAATGATAATGACTGAATAATATTATCGATTTAATTTTATGTAGGTGTAGTAAGAAATTAAAAAGAAAAGGTTAAAATTATAAAAGTTGTTCAAAATAATAAATGACTGGTCGTGATTGACTAAACATGCCTTGATGATCAATAAGTCGACCGCCTTTGACCTGTTGGCCGCCCTTGAAATATACCAAAATAATCATACAAAACCTTAACTGTACTACTGTAAAGTATTTATCGAATTAAATTCTCAGTAAATACATGAAAATAGTGGTTTTATGAGAGTAATAAATAAATAAATGACAAACAGGTCTATAGAGGTGTCTTTTTCTTAATTGTGTTGGATACAATTTTTCATTAAATGGCTCACAGAAAACAAAAATCTGCTATATGCCTGCAAGCTTAATTCAGATGAAATAAATGAGTAGAAGTGCTACATGGATTCAAAACACCTTCCCAAGAAAACAGAAAAATACATGAAATTTTTCAATTGCAATAGACATTTAGACTCAATATGCACATCAAAGGATGGTTTACATTCAACTGCACATTCATTTCAAGGAGGAAAAAGATTCATTGTAAACACAGAATAATACTTAGATGCTTGAACAATTGTACTCTACTCTTAAGGAATTATGCTATTTATATTGCTATGATATTTATACATTAAAAAGGATGAAACTGCAAATAAGGATCCTTGAGAGGTGTCTAGTAGCATAATCCTAGTTGAAAACTCATAATCTACTAAATATACATAGTGAGGCACCTCATGATGTAATATGCTTGGATTGGAATTCAATTAGAAATTCAATATCTTAAGTGAAAATGTCTCTTTAATTTCAAGAGGACAAAATCAAAAAAATATTTACCTTGATCATGTCTAATCTATGCTCAGCTATCACGGCCAATTTCTCAACGATATTCTTTAACCTTTCTTGCGTTGCATGTGATATGAGAGCCGCAACCTCAGATGATGGTTCTTCCAGCCCATGTTTTGCAACTGCATAACCAAGGAGAACCAAGAATATAGAGTTCTTTTTGACTTGCACTATGATTATACTGAGATAAAGACATTACTTTAAATGTCAATGATAAAAAATTAAATATATATCTAACTGAAAATTCTACCATAACCATTAAAATTCTACACACCATATCTGACAAATATGGATCAATTAAACTGACTAAAACCCTTCTACTACAATATAAACTTCTAAAATTTGATTTTTCTCATCAGAGAAGTTTTGTCTAGGATACAGAATACCATCACAACATACTAGGGAAGATAATGACAAAATTGGGTGGGTTCAAAAGATATGCTCTAGACCAGAGGTTCTTAACCATGGGTGCATACACCTCTGAGGGCGCAAGGCAAAAGAATTGCTTCTGGCTTTGTTGATATTACAACAAGCTAAGGATTACTTTTTAAGAAGTATTTTTGAAATTTGTTTCAGTGGTTCGATTTTCTATGTAATTTTATAATGCAGAGAGCCCAAGAGTTCATAAGAATGGGTGCAAGGAAAAATGTTGAGAACTCAGTCTCCACCTGAAATTGTTAAAAACCACTGCTCTAGACATTCCCCTTAAAGCAATAACAGCACTTGAGAGGGAACACTGAAGTATTCATTCTTGAATAAAATAAAGATGAATATACTTTGGAAACTATCTAACTAAGAAACATAGTTATCTTCCGAGAGCTTATCTCATAGAAGTACAAATATTATTTATATCTACTAGTATTGTTGAAAATGGCAAAGGATATTTAAATTACCTTAACTTATTAATAAGAGAAAATAAAATATTATTTTTAAAAGAAATATAAATACAATATTAGATTTTAAAACTTACCAATTTGTTTGATTTTAAGTTGAAGTGGAACAGAATGAAGAAATATTTCATCTTTACAAGATCTGATTTGAGTACCAACAAATTCAGTTGAACCCAAAATCCTTTGTGTTTCTTCAGCTAAATTTACGCCACCCATAGCAGCTACGTCATTAATGTCATCATCTCCCCTGTAAATTAAATATGCATAACATTTTATAGATGAATATAAAATTTGTGGCATTAGAAATTAGTTTTACACCATGTTCAAAAAATAGGAAAACTGAGCTGTAAGATTCTTCAAACCAATAGTATGAAATTTGTTTACATAGCAACTGACTGCCAACTGGTAACCAACTCTTGTTGTACAAGCAAATGAAGTTGAATACAAAATGATAACCGATATATTGGCATTTGTTTCACCAATTTTTACCCCCAATCTACAATTAAAACTGAATTAATTTTAAATAAATGCATCCATAAATTTGCATGATAAAATTAAGGAAAGCTAATAAACCTCTGAATCTAAGTTAAATCAGTGTTTGTATTAATGAAATCACCCACCCACTTGGGAATTTTTGAGAGAAAAAACTAAGAATTACCAATACATAAAGGCAGGAGAAAAAAGGCTGGATTTAATAATAAAAGAGAAACAGTACATCTTTCTAGAGTGGCTAGGAATTATGGGATAACAATTTGACTAATTACATACAATACTAACTAAAAGAAGTGATACATCAGACAATAACTGAATTAAGATAAATACAAGGTAAATTTTAACTGATATTGAGTGCTATTGAAGCATCCTATAGATCAATGTTAAAAGTCTAAAATGTTGGACTGAAAACTCACCCTACTGATAAATATTATTGCATTCTCTGTGGTTCTAATGAGTTTGCAAATTTANGTGGTGGTCTTATTCCTTCTATTACAAGCTCTTTTGTTACTAACGACTGTCGCAACAAAGGCAAACTTTTCTGCAAAGTAAAAATATTAAGAAGACTATAAACAACAACAGTTCAGAAAATTTTTATAAACTTTAAATGGAACAACAAATAAAATTTTACCTTGAGAAATCCAATTAAGCATGGCTGAGGAGAAGCATTAAGCAACCTTTCCAAGCGATCACAAAACTCCTCTGGTTCAACCTTAGCATCTATTAACTCTTGTATAAGAGTTCTAACGTTCCTCTCAACAGCTTTTGGTTCTCTGCTAGAGAGCTCCAGCAAATTGGCTAAGAATTTCCGACATTTTTCTTTGGTAGAATCCATTGCATTTCGCTGAAAGAAACATCTATCCAGCCACTGAAAATTTCCTGGAGTTTTCCTAGGAAATGTTTTCTTTTTTCCAGGGTGTTCCATATCCAAATAAGTATAATTTTGCCTTAATATTAGACATTTGGTGATTATTAGGTACTTAAGGTACCAGAAATAGTGATGAACAGTTCATCGATTCATTATGATATTGTTTAGGTATCAGAGCCGACCCAAACAAGCCAGAAGGTCACCCAGGGCACAAAGGTTTGAGATCAAATAATGTCAAAAGTCAAGGTTTGTCAAAATGAATTATTTCATCAGAATCATAATTTCATATTTACATACAGCTTTTTCAAAAATTATCATATTCTATAAAACTTTTGATAAACTGTTTCTGGAATGGGTACCCAAGAGCATCCTTGCCTGGGACACCTCGGGCTGGTCCTGATGAGCACCCACCTAGAGGTTCATTGAGTCATACCATGACTTAAGTGTATGTGAACACTACTAAGTATGCGCACCATTCCGATTAGATTCTCATGTATTCCCAAATTATTGATGGGGATCCTCCCTTAAAGGAATATAACTATACTAGAAAATGAAAGCAAATTCTGAAAAAAAACTGGTGTGTATTGTTTCATTAAAATAATACACCTGAACAATAGTTTTAGCAGTGGCATGAATAGCATCATTTCAGTTTCGCTGAGTAATTTCAGCTAAAATTAAGACTTCAACTAATAAACAAAACCCTTTAAGTAGAAAACGAATTCTTATCATGATCTATTCGCTGTTTCACTCACCCAGATAGAAATTAGATACCCCCAGGAACTGCGACTTTGTATAATCCCACATTGCATATTCACAATATTGCTAAAATGCTATATGAAGAAGGATCACATCTATGTCTTATAAGCTTTAAATTGGTCACAACATCACTCACATCAAAATTTTTCTTCCTCAAAGGGAATTTTCACAGACCCAATACAAAAGCCATGGAATGATCATTTATAAAGAGTGTAAACATGAGGAAGAATGGACTTGAAAAAAGTCTGACGGGACCGGGAATCGAACCCGGGTCTCCCAATTGCCGGTCGGGTGCTCTGTCCGTTGAGCTATCCCGGCAGAACATTTCTCCAAGCCATTCGGGAAACTTTGTGGGCAAGGACTTTTGCGATTTCGTCCGCATGGCGGCATCGTTCGCAGTCACGGCTTCATTGAAGCACCGGCCACACAAAGTGATGGAAAGGAAAACCCCCTTCATGTTGGAAACAAGGAAAACGGGTAAGGGTGACTTTGCGCAAGATGGTGCGCACCCAGGAAAAATCCCAAGGAAAAATGGACTTGAAAAAAGTCTGACGGGACCAGGAATCGAACCCGGGTCTCCCAATTGCCGGTCGGGTGCTCTGTCCGTTGAGCTATCCCGGCAGAACATTTCTCCAAGCCATTCGAGTCAAATCCATTCTTCCTTGGGATTTTTCCTGGGTGCACACCATCTTGCGCAAAGTCAACCTTACCCGTTTTCCTGTGAGTGTAAACAGATTTTTCCAGGTTACCCACCAAATTCCCCAAGTTTTCCAACAGAACAAAATTCTGTGAGTTTTCCAGGTTAGTGGACAACCTATCTAATAATAATGAACATGCTGGGCCATTAAGAAATTGTTTGGTCAAAACTTATACATGTTATAGAACATTTTACATATCTACATCAGCAGCAGACCCCCTATCTCTTAGGTTTGCCTTCCATTAGGAGGTAGGGAAGGCAATTTGCAAATAAATAGGATGTGAAATTTGAAGGAAAAAAATGTTTGGACACCCCCCCCCCCCTTGCTAAGGACTTTCTGGCTATATGATTACTAATGACAGAGATAAGGATTTATTAGTACCTATAAATAATGTTTTACTTTAAAAGTGTAAATTACTGCAAGACATTCTTTTCTTCTTGAAGCCATATTAATTACACAGCGGTGTAGTAGTGAAAAAGTGACATTCATAAATTTATGCAGAAAACTGCATAGAGGGCTTGCACAGTTTTGGAATTGTTTAAATTCTGAAAACAAGAATAAAAAGATGAGAATTTGAAGATTCACTCACGTATAAGCAGATGACGAGGAAAACTTTTTTTCTTTCTCCTTAATAATTTGTTTAGAGATTAAAGAAGGCTGAAGAGGACGAATCTGCAGAGATGCTCCCACTGCTGCAGTAGAGACCAATGGTGAAACTTGTGAAACTCCAGGTATGGAAGATGAAGAGGATACAGACAAAGACAATGTAGGCGTGGTTGATGAGGAGAGGGTGGTGGTTGTAGCTGTTGTGATTGCTGCAATCTGACTCCCCATGTGGGGAGAAAGCGGCAATGGATGAGGTAAGGAAAGGGTTGCAGGGGTTACCGGTGACACCAATTTGGGAGGTGGAGTGGTCACCAGGGCAGTCTGCTGTCTCACTACTTGCTGCGGAGGACACTGAAGAGGTAAATGAAAATTGCTAACTAAGACGATTCAGGTTTATGTACAAAATCTATCCTTAACAAATAAGAGTACATTCTAATTTATGGAAAATCATATGTAGGCCAGAATTGCAAAAGGAAATTTTCCTTACAACTGAAATTACATACAACATTTTAGCAAAGCTTTGAGATTTTAATGTCAATCAAACATGAACACGAGGTAATATATGAAGTCTATAATGAAATTCACCCATCAGAAAAACTTTCTGAGTTATCTTCTATACAGCAAGAATGGTTAATAATCTTTTGAAAAATCAGAATTATTAATATATTATACTTCTGCTGCATAAATATCACAATTATTTTAGGAAATGAATAATTCGCTAACAATTGAATGAGAATCAAATAATAATTGATATTTACTTCCAAACGCAAACAAGCTTTGTGACCAACAATGGTTGGACAAATCTGTTACTTCATTAGAATATAAGAAGCCAATAAAGATATCTAATTATTAATTTATCAGTACATGAATTACCTGAATTATAAGAGAAATTATCAAGACAAAAACTTACAAGGCCTAAATAATACATGCTTACTCATTTCAAATACAGTCAATTCCGCTTAATTGGGCCACTGTTTTATTGGGACAGCCGCTTATTTGGGTCAAATCTCTAGGAACGGAAACCAAACTATTAACGTAATACAAAATTTAATCGCTTAATCGGGACAATATTCCGCTTATTTGGGACAGTAACAGACACAAGCTTCCAGTCAGTCATCTATCATTGCCTGCGATTAAGAAAGCAAAATTAAGTACACAAGATATGAACATAGGCATAGGTTTCAACTAGATTTAGATTGATACCCCTTGAGCCTCCAGTGGGGTATTTCAACTACCAGTTAGAAAACTGCTTCCTTTGTGTTTTTAACCTTTGAGAGGTGTAACACACATCTGCTTTATAGCCTGCCGTTACCTCTGTTTTGTCGATTTTATTTGAAAATTCAACCACTGCCTAGATGCTGAGAAATACAAGCAAGTAAAATTAATTTGCTGGATATAATTAAAAGCTAGCCATTGTATTCAAGACATTGCACACCAGCTAAGTAAACTGGTGTACCGAAATCTACCATAGTGCATCTCTTGCAACAGGAACAACGATGGTAATCAAGATACAATATTAAATTTTAAAAAGTGCACGGTAAAAGGGAAGTGCAGATAGCATCAGCGTTGAACTATGGCAAAGTACTAAAATTCCTACTTAAAAAAAACTCTGTTAAGATAACATTTACAATGCTGATGAAACTGGCCTCTAATAGTGCTACGCCAGATGTTCCTTGTACTATAAGCACATTGAATTGTTTGGAAATAAAAGGGTAATGGACCGCATTACTGTGTAATCCTGTGCAAATATGTTTGGTTCTGACAAACGGAAACTACTAATCTTAGGAAAAAGCCTCGATACTTTAAGGGGTCAATAGTGGATGGTTTACCAGTGGAGTACTGTGAAAATCAAAGTGCTTGGATGACTTTGGAAATCTTTTGGAATTTACTGATGAGTCGGGACATGGAATTGCAACTTAAGAAAAGAAATATTTTGTTGCTTTTACACAATTGTGCGGTGCACCCTCATTTAGATAATCCACACGATATAGAGCTGGATTATTATTCTTCCTCCTAATAACACATCGTTACTACAACCAATGCATATGGGAGTAATAAAAAGTTTAAAAATATTGTATCGAGGAAAATTGGTTAATCATATTCTAACATTCGACGAAGATGAAAACCTGTTCACGAGTACCTCAACTGCTACAGAGATAAGTGAAAAATTTCCCTTTTGCAAGGAATTCAGTTTGTCGCTGACAGCTGGAAAGCCATACATACCAGCAACATACAAAACTATTTAGCTGTTAGAGGCTTAAAACCTTTGGAGATTCCGGAAAACTTGAGCATTCAGGAAAATGAGGACATTAACAATTCATGTAGTAAATAACAAAGAATTTTCTACAATAGATGACAATTTACTATGTTACAATCAAAATGAAGACTGTGAATACTCAATTGTTGGTGGAATTAAATTGAAAAATGAAAAAAATTGGAGAAGATGAAATTAGGTGATGAAGCGACCCACCTGTGCTTGTATCTAACCAATAGGTAAAGCCATTAATGATTTTAAAATGAGTAACAGTTGCTTGCATACTGCAAGCTTTATGATAATAGATTTTTCTAACTCTCTATTCACACAGGTTTTTTCGCGTAATTTCAGGAAGTCACTCCCCCCTCAGGAAAATCAAATTCTGATGCTTAAGCACCCTAGTATTGAACTAGGTAACAACTGGGAAGTAGACTACATCCATAATGATCATACTTACATAACACAGAATTTTCAGCAACAGAGGACAATTTACTATGTTACAATGAAAATGAAGACTGCGAGGACTTGGTTTTCGATGGAATTGAATTAAAAAACAAAAAATTGAAGAAGAAAGTGATGAAAATGATGATCCAACTATGCTTGTATCCAACCGGGAGCAAAGGCATTTATATTTGGGCTACAGCATTGTTTTATGCAAGAAGGAAACGAGGGGATCCCTGCATCTGCACTAAATATTTGTGCTGATTTTGTAGAAATGCAAACTTCCAAAAACAAGAGTCAGATAACTCTTGATGGATTTTTGACGAAAAAGATCGTGAGTACATAGCTATCTATTATTTCCTTAACAATTTATAATTAGCTAGAAAATAATCAGATAATTTTATTTTACCTCAAATTCTCTAGTTTTTAATTAAACAATGTTGANTGCTGTGCAAATATGTCTGGTTCTGACAAATGAAAACTACTTATCGTAGGAATAAGTGTTGAATTTACGGTGTTTTATTCTTTTCCTAGAACGAAATTCCTCAGAGTGAAGGCTTTGAGACAGGTACTGTAGTCAGTATGACAGGCTCTATTAATTATTATTTACAATTATTTTATTTGTTTTCTTTGCTTTTCATTTTATTTTCCTGTATTTCATATTTCTGTTCACTAGTTTATTAAAATATTGAAAGAAAATGTTTTAATGTTCATATTTTATAGAAATTCGCTTTATTGGGGCAACCACTTAATTGGGCCAAAATGTCTTAGTCCCAATGTGTCCCGATTAAGCAGAATTGACTGTACATCCATAAACAATGTAAATTTTTCTCTGAAAACACTATATCACTTAACCAGAAAATATTAGCTAAACATATTAGACATACAGAATGGAGAAAATCGCATGTTAAAGTTTAAAATACATCATTCATGAATATTTATATTCCAATGCCAATTTAATTTTGAGAACTGGCATGATGATGTTTTCAGAAATTTCCTTTGAATTTTATTATCACATAAATTGTAAATATTTTGAACTAAAAATAATTGTTAGGCTTAAGTCATACCTTGAAATGGGAAGGCCTAAATAATACATGCTTACTCATTTCAAATACAGTCAATTCCGCTTAATTGGGCCACTGTTTTATTGGGACAGCCGCTTATTTGGGTCAANTAATTGACATTGGGTAAAAAAGTCAACACCAAATATATATATACTCTCTCCATATTCAGATACTGCAAAACATTTCAAAGACCTTACATGCTATCTATTTTAGAATATAAACAAAGAGGAATCACAAACAAAAGAAATAGTAACATGTTGAGCAAACAAGGAGTTTGTTAACTGAGGAATCCTTTTATAAGTAACAGTATATTTGTTGTTTTTCTTATTCCAGATAATGATAAAGAAAACTCACAGCAACTAATCGGTGCTGAATCGTTGGTCCAGGTCTTGGCAAGGTTGTGATGCCCAATCCATGGGTAGCGTTCATTGGAGACATTACTCGCACCTGAGGTGAGACAGGTTGTCTTATCTGCAACACAAATCACAATATTAGAGTAACAGCATTATTCCATACATACATATTAATGGAATTGAACACAGTGTATTCTTCTGATTGATTTCCAATTACATGAACTTTGTACAGATAAGATACAATTTAAGTATAAGCTAAGTCACTTAAGATACAATTTAAGTGTAAGCTAAGTCACCTAAGATACAATTTAAGCATTAGCTATGGAACAAATTTCCATCTCACTTTATACTTCATAGCAAAACTTTTAAAGCATTAAATATATTGTGCATTTAAATGTTACGCAAAAAAAATCTTGAAAAAGTGCTACATGCTGAAAATTCTTTCATCTAGTGTTTCTTTTCTTGAACATAAAATGTTCATAGTACTGTAATAACAACAAAATATCAACAGGTATGAAGACATGGTATAAAATGAGCTATTCCACTGAAAAGGAAAATGCACATAAAGGCAGATACCTCAATGAATAGAAAAAGTCAAATTTAGCAATAACAAAAGAAGAAAAGAGACTTCACCTTTAATTATTCTTGTTAATTTTTCTTCTTTCTTTACTTTAATTAACATTTTGTTCTGTCTCGTGCTGGTTTAATCCGCATAAATTGTAAATCTTTTACAGTTCAATAAATAATAATAACAAACACAAACTCATACTGCAGGGATTCATCTGGTTAATATCTGACCTGGATTTGTGGCACCATGGCACCTGAGGGAGATACTGAAAACACTACTGTATGTGGTGGTGGTCTTATTCCTTCTATTACAAGCTCTTTTGTTACTAACGACTGTCGCAACAGAGGCAAACTTTTCTGCAAAGTAAAAATATTAAGAAGACTATAAACAACAACAGTTGAGAAAATTTTTATAAACTTTAAATGGAACAACAAATAAAATTTTACCTTGAGAAATCCAATTAAGCATGGCTGAGGAGAAGCATTAAGCAACCTTTCCAAGCGATCACAAAACTCCTCTGGTTCAACCTTAGCATCTATTAACTCTTGTATAAGAGTTCTAACGTTCCTCTCAACAGCTTTTGGTTCTCTGCTAGAGAGCTCCAGCAAATTGGCTAAGAATTTCCGACATTNATGTGAGTACCTGTACGGTTTAGATCGTCTTTGTGTGGAAATTTCAATCCAGATTAGAAAGACCTTTGAATAAACACACACATATATATGTGTGTGTGTGTATATATACACACACGAGTAAAAGATGCTTGCATACTGCAGGCTTAATTTAAGTTGGATAAGCCATTAAGTTATACATCACCTTCCATACACCACTTCTCATGCACCGTCTGCCATACACCGCCTACCATACTTGACCGGCAATTTGCGGAGATTTACAAATCTAACCCTATCTGACTGGTTTCAAGACGATATCATATTCAGAAGTGTCATTTATAATCCATAGCGATGATAATAATACACCCACTGCCATACGCCAATCACAATAATAAATATTATATAAATTAGTCTTCATTGTTCTTTTAAAATTAGCAAACTCGATTATCTCTCTTTAGCTTAACTTAAGATCATTTACTAAATAGCTGAATATAGGCATGAATTAATTTGTTCATTATAATTTTTTTATCTGCCAGGATATAAGCTTAGCAAGTAAGATGATGTTATACCTTGTGGTGATATGCATACCTGTAAACCAGTATTTGGAGTTGTAGTAACAGGACTTTGGCTTTGTGGGATGTTGGTAGTTGTAGGAGTTGTTGAAGCAACGGTGACAGTGGTATGCTGAGAATGTGTGACTTTGAATGAGTTTCTTAGGCTAACATTTCATATAAATTCAAACCATTACAATTATAAAGAAGTATAAACGATTTTCAAAGAGAATTAATGTCCAGTAACGAAAATTAACATAATTGAAAAGATGTTTAAATACAAAAAATTTTTCCATACTTACAGAAGCGATATTACCAACTGTAGGGACGGACTGAAGGCGATAAGTGGTAGTGTTGGAGATATTTGTAGCATTATTATTAGGGGTGATAGTTGCAGCGGGTGTTGTTGGTGCGGGCCCGACTCGCAAAAGTTGATATTGTCCATTTTCAGTCTTTAACAACAAGTGACCTTGCGTCCCAGGTTGTAGACCTTGAAGGGTTTGTAACGTTATTTGCTGAAATATGAAAAAATTTTGTTAGAAAAAATTCCATGGCTTTACATACGTATTACAGACTAACCAAAATGCAGGATCTACGAAGATATTTCCTTACAGCCTGTTAAAAAAAGAACAAAATTCAACGATGGTAAACAGACCGGGCGGCTTCAACTAACTTCCCGCTTCTCATAGTCGCTCGCGCCCTCTGGAAGGGGCGGGCCCGGTAATTAAAAACGCTTGAATGCGTCGGAAACCGTAAAGATTTGCCTACGGTTACAAAAATACTTCTGATATTAATACTAAAAGAAAACTCGGTCAATGCATCGAGAAGCAACATGAATTTAGTTGAGAAAAGTTTTTACCTTCGTAACCAATAGAAAATAAGATAATTTCTCACTAAGATATTTTTGGAAGCCGAGCCGCAATTTCAGTCTTAAAAGTCATTTCTAACAATTACTATGAAATAACCAAACACCCGAAAAAATAACTCACCCCCGGCTGCCCTGGCCTTGCCCCAACCATATGAGGCGCACCAATCACTACCCGTGGTGGTAAATTTTTCTGTCCAGGTTGTGTTGGAGTAGCAGGTCTTACAGCGTTAACATTTACTATCTGTACACTAGCTGGTAAAATAGTAGTGGAGGGACTTCCCACCACTGACTGCGGAGTTCCGACATTATGGGTAATAGGTTTAGCTAATGTCACAACCCCTGAAACACCAGATGTAGTAGCTGTCCCACCAGTATTTACATGAGATCCTGTCAGTGTCATCGTTGTGCTTACAGTCATGGGCACAGACACAATACCAGCAGCCAAAGCTGTCCCTTGCGTAACATTTGTGTTATTTGTTTTAATCACTAACGCTGTTCCAGGACCTTTGCTTTGCTCGACACCAATAACACCAACACTGCCGATTTGCTTCGAAACATTTGCATGAGTTTGAGAATGCGTATGGGATACCATACTTTGGACACTTGATGATACTGCATTTAAAACGGTAGGAGATTGAAGAGATGTCGATATACCTAAATTACCATTTGGGAGAGTGGGAACTGTCTGTGTAGGGAAAGAAACTCTATTATTTATATTTACCCCACCACTAGGTGTCAGAGTTTGGCTACTTGTTGGATATACAATTTTGACAGCGTCAGGAGTTTTTGTTAAAGTAGCTATGTTGGCTTGGGTGGCACTGGTGGAGACCTGGTTTATATATCCACTGGCAGAAACTGCACCGTGTAAAGGCGCCACAACAGTATTAACAACATTAGAAGACACAAGGTTACCACTTTGAATTGCTGTAGTGACAATAGATTTATTAGCGTCTGGGTTTAAAATAATGTTCACTGAATCTGAGCCACCGTTCGAAACACCATGTTTCTGTGTTGAGACAGTGCTCCCATTAGCAATAGCACTGTTCACGTGATTCTGATTCACTGTTGCTGATACACCTTGTTGGCTGGTAACTGCGGGTGTTGCTGTAACTAATTGAGTCTCTAGAGAACCTACAATGGCACTGACTGCTGATTCATCGACATCTGTACTCAGAGCTTCCTCTAAGAACTTCGCCGACGCCATTTTCTGCCGAAATCCAACTAAAAAGTGAATTGCGCATGCGCTGAAAACAAAGTATACCCACAGTGCATTGGCCTCAACGACAAATAAAACTTGAGAAACGATACGCGGACTGTTTATATTATTGACGGATTAATTGTTTCAACTTTCCACTTAAAATTCTCAAATCTGAATTTTTTAACGAGAGATATTCATGTCTACTGTTGATTTTTCTGCGTACGTGTGACAATAGCACCGTTTCCTCCATAATTTTAGCATTATCGCCAAAACATATTTTGTGAGTTGGTAATAATTATTCTTCTTTTAATAGCATTTTACTTAAACTTCAGCGAAAGCTTGTTGTGTCATCCATGCAATGTTTAAAAAACATTTTATGATTTTATCAAGCTTGCTGATGTTTAGGTAGGGGATGACGTCATCCTCGTAAGGCGTCCGAATTTTTATCTGAGTGACGTGTCCTATCATATGCAGTTATCGGCAAAACGAAAAGTATAGGAAAATTTAAGTCAACTTTAAGTATTCGTTATTATAAAAACTAGTTACTTAGATAAATTTGGTTGCTTAAATTGTTCTCAAATGTTTATTTTCATCTTATTTATAGATACTTAAATGCTTACGAAATCTTGTCGGTTTCTTTTGCAAGTACTCTTGGTATACATAATTGGTAGTTAATCTTATTACGCGTTTCTAGTTGATTTCTGATTTCTTGTATTAATTTTAAATTAAATCAATTTCCTGGCACATGATATCTTTATAGTCAACTTATCTCCCACGAACTCTAATTTTGGTATGGCGATTTCTACTGTAAATCACAAACGGAGGTTTTAGTCTGAACAATGGGCGAAGCTAGAACGCGCTCAAGATGTGAGTACCTGTACGGTTTAGATCGTCTTTGTGTGGAAATTTCAATCCAGATTAGAAAGACCTTTGAATAAACACACACATATATATGTGTGTGTGTGTATATATACACACACGAGTAAAAGATGCTTGCATACTGCAGGCTTAATTTAAGTTGGATAAGCCATTAAGTTATACACCACTTCTCATGCACCGTCTGCCATACACCGCCTACCATACTTGACCGGCAATTTGCGGAGATTTACAAATCTAACCCTATCTGACTGGTTTCAAGACGATATCATATTCAGAAGTGTCATTTATAATCCATAGCGATGATAATAATACACCCACTGCCATACGCCAATGCATTTGCGGTATATGGCCAATACTATTACGGCATAGATGCTGCTAAAAGGTTAACATTTAATTATCAAGACAAAATCTACAGGGGAGATAGCTAAAATAGTATCCGATTTGCCGGTACATTCCCTATTAAGTAAACATTAACATTCCCTTGTATTGATCCAATGAGCAAATTAGAAGTTCTTAAAATTATTTATGAGCCATAGTCAGTAGTTTTATCCATTTTCCTAATATTAGCAATTTCATTTTTTGGAAAGTGTCTGGAAAAAAATTTCAAAAAGCCACCCTTTGTTAACCTGCTGGGGGAAATATAATCCATCCTGGCATCAAACTAAAGCACTTGCACTAGACTTCCATTCATATTAAGGTTTAAAAATTATTCTAATAACTATCCCTGAGGTTTAATGTCAAAACCGCATCGGGAAGTGGCTCAAAATATTATCTGAGTTTCCTATACATTTCTTATAGAGAAATACTTCATCCGCCGTGGTGTCAAACCAAGAATCAGTTTAGAAGTTCTTAGGCTTTGATATGAAATACAACCCCAAATACTCTTCACTTGCCGAATTACAGCCAATTTGCCTTTTGGTATATGCCCAGAGAAAAATTTTGAAAAAGACTTCCTGTATATCAACTATGGGTGCAATTCAAAGCATCAAACCTGTGACCACAAGGACAAACATCTTCACGCATACGATAGAAATTTATATCTTCTACCGATATTGCATCTTACAGGGAAATACCCTAATGAATTTTTGAAATTTTGGTCATATGAATGGTCCTAGCATCAAACCTGGGCAATTAAGGCAAAAATCTTTATGGCATATGATAGAGATCTATCTATTTTAACAATACCATGAATTGCAACTTTCTACCTTAACATGAAATACCATAAACAAATTCTTGAACCTCGGTCATACAAACTGCCCTAGAATCGAACTAAGGACCAGCAGGACATAATCCTTTACGCATACAACAGATATGTATATCCTCTGTTGATGACCTGAACTTCAACATTATATCTTACCGGAAAATACCCTAAATAATTTTTTTTACATTTGGCCTTACTAATTGACCTACCATAGAACCTGGGGCCATTAGGGTAAGAATCCTGAGGCCATACTAAAGATTACTATATCTTCTAACAACTCCATAAATTTGAATGTTCTATCTTAATTCAAAGTACGCTAAAAGAATTTTTTTTAATGCACTCAATGCATTTAAACGGGAAAAGTACCATTTCTGTAGCCTCCTAGGATCGAACTCATGATATCTAGGATTGATGTCTGCATTATTCCTTAACTCCGGGACTTTATGGAAAAAAATTGCTGGCTATGTGGAGCTATTCCTTCTGCCTCAGAGTTAGTATCCTATATATGTGTGTGTGTGTATATATATATACACACACACGTATATAGGGTGTGTGTGGGCATCGGTCAGTGAAGATACAGTAACTGAATGGGCATAAAAAATTAGAGGAATAGTTGAAGGGTATGCTCGTGAAAATGTTTTTAACGCTGATGAAATAGGGTTGTTTTATCGTGTCCTCCCAGAAAAAAAGGTTATGCAATAAAGGAGAAATTGTGCAGGAGGAAAAGTTGCCAAGGAACCTTTGATGGTTCTTCTTTGCGCACCAGTATGTATGTAGAAAAGTTACAGCCTCTTGTCATTGGAAAAGCTGCCAAGCCAAGGTGCTTTAAAGCAGTGAATATGGAATCTTTTCCAGTCTCATGGAAATTTAATTCGAAAGCATGGATAACCATGGATATCATGACTAAGAGGTTGGAGAATTTAGACACAAATGAAAATTCAGAAGAGAAAAATATTTTTATTTTGGGATAATGCAACTTTCCACCCTCACCTTGAGTTATATAATGTAAATTAGGTCTTCTTTCCTCCGAACATTACCTCGACATTGCAGCCTATGGATCAAGGCATTATACAGAATTTAAAAGGAAAGTATCGCCAATTAGTTGTAAATCACTAGATCGCTAACTTAGAAAACATTCATCTGCTCAAGATTTATCCAGAAGTATTGACGTTTTATTGGCGATCATGTTGATCAAGAACGCCTTGAATGCCGTGGCGCCTGCAACAGTTAAGAATTGTTCTAGGAAAGCTGGTTTTTGCTGGTGGTTGAAAGACAAAGAAATGGATGAAGCATGGATGGATAGTGGGTCAGTAGACGAAGAAACAGAAAAGCTCGGTGGACTAATAAAACTGTCTAATATGAGTTTGGAAGCTTGCGAGTACTCAAAGATAGACGAAAAACTAACTACAGAAGATACCAGTTTGGAAGTAAAAGATATTTTAAAATCTATTCGGGAAATAAGTGACCCAAATGAAATTAAAGAGGGATGATCAAGAAATAACAGAACGTTAGTACATTATCGTTTTCCTTATTTGGTAATTCCATAGGTAATTATAACTAAAACATGCTTCTTTACATTTCAGCTGCCAACAGCATTAAAACTTACTGTGAAGGCCTAGATAATCTGAAAAAATTAAAAGACTTTTACGATAGGAAGCAGGACATCATAGGATATATCATATGCGATGCCATAATCCATCATGAACAACAAAATGTAATTTTGAAAGAGAAGAAACAAACTGAGATCCCTTCATATTTAAGAAAGAATAAATTTGATTCTCTGTCCCTTGTAGAGGGGAAGCCAAAGTCATGGAAGTTGTGAAGGCAGTGGCAAAAGCAGTAGCAAGTACACCAAAGAGACCAAAGGATAAGAAGTTCAGCGACAGAACGATAGCCTATCTCGTTAAGATAGAAAGTCGCAATTCACAGTGTTGTTAGAATAGATTGATGTCTATTGTATGTCGCAAACCTTTTTGCCTTATGGCCCAGGTTCGATGCTAGGACCATTCAAATGACCGAATTTTCAAAAATTCGTTTAGCGTATTTTACATTAAGATAGAACGTTCAAATTTACGGAGTAGTTAGAACGTGTTTTTATCTTCCGTATGGCGCAAAAACCTGATCCCTAATCGCCTCAGGTTTGATCCTAGGTAAATTCTTAAGGCCAAATTTTCAAAAATTCGTTTAGGGTATTTTTCGGTAAGATAGAACGTTGAAATTTAGGTCATCGACAGAAGATCTACACATCTATTGCATATGTAAAGGATTTTGCCCTGAGATATATATTGTTTGTATATATACACACACCACCAGCCATACATCATCTTTCATCCTCTTACTTCCATGCACCGCCGCCAAACACTTACTGTCATAAATGCCATCTATGCAAAGATTGCCATACACTGCCTCACTTATGCCACTTACCATGCACCATCTGCCATACACAGACGAACATACATAACTGGCAAGTTGTGGAGATTTACATATCTAACTCTATCTGACTGGTTTCAAGACTACACCATATTCGCAAGTACCATTTATGACCTATAGGAAAGAAAAAAATACACCCACTGCCATACACCAATGCATTTGCGGTATATGGTCAATCCTGTTACAGTTTATATCCTTTAAACAGACTAACATTTAATTATGAAGGCAAAATGGAAACGGGAAGTAGCTCAAAATATTATCCAAGAAACCAAGGAAAGGTCTCGGTGGAGTAATGAAAGATGAATATCTCACTCAATATTTTCAAAATTACTATTAGTTTATTAATGAAGTGAAATAAATTATTATAATTAAGAGACATTGATATCATTTCCATGAGATGTGTCACTAAGAACATAAGAATTCTAATGGAAAGATATATCACAATATAGATTGTACAATAGTTACTTGAACTAATTTAAAGTATGAAATTCCTGAAAATTGACAAAAAATACGCTTTCTTGAAGATGGTTTCTAAAATAAAATTTTCATTAAAAGTTCCAGTAGATAAACTTAAATGAAGCACCACAATTTATATTCAACTGCACAAAATTTGAACAATTAATGATGTGAATCATTTGGTAGAATAAACAATTATCCATCATCAACAGTGAGTGTTTCTAACCTCTGCAGACTACGTCTTAACACCCGTTCACATTTTCTACATTGTTGATTTCTCTTTGTCCAGCACAACTTGTGGTAAACAGATTGGCATTTTTGGCAAATTGTGACAGCAGCATCAAATGGAAATATAACAGGCTCTTCCCCACATACTTCACAAATGTAACCTTTGCCATAACATAACTGAAAGGAAACAGAAATAAAAGAAAATTTAGCAAGTTTTGAAAGGACAAAAATCTACACAATAGTTTAATCATTTGAAAAGTTAAATTAAACTTTTAATTTTACATGCTCTTCTTAATAATGAAAAATGATATTCAAGAATTTTATAATTAAAGAGATCTGCATAATTTCTTTGGTAAGATTGTTAATCACAAACTCTTGTTAAGCTTTGATGAAATCAATATTGTCTTAAACCACTGCTGGGATAATTACTTAACAATCATAATAACTATAAAGCATTATCCTCCATTGACTACATGAAAAATTTACAGAAGTTATTGGTCAGCACAAAAGAAAGAATTTATGAAATTACATTTAGAAGACAGCAGACAATACATACAAGAAAAAAATTGTAATTTATTTTCATTCCATACTTTTACACATAGAAGTTATTATGAATTCAAAACTAATCCTCATCTCAAATCATCATAAAACAGAATTTTTAGAAACATCCTGATGCAAAGAAAGCATAATGAATGAAATGGTGTAATACCAACCTTACAATCCTCTTTAATGTGCTTAATGAAGATTGTTTGAATATTCTTTAGATATTCCAAAAGCACACCTGTGTTCACATCTATGAGGTCTTGCATACTATAGGCATCAACATTTTCAGCAAAGTGCTGCCGATCACTTAATTTCCACAATATTCTACTTTCAGTGGCATCTTTGCAAGAGATGAAATACTTCTTCATGAGTAGTATATCTTCCCTGATTTTCTACAAATAAAACAAAGTGCAAATACCTCAATTCTGAAAATAGGATTATTTTCATGTCTTGATGTTTGTTCATTTCAAATTAAATGCCATAATTGGCAAGAGGGTAATCAATGAGTGACACAAAAACATGCTAAAAACCAGAACTGGAAGACTCCAACGATGGAGTGACACACAATGAACATGCTAATATAGAAGACCAAGCAGGTAAATCACTTTTATGTATTGTGTGGTACAAAAATAGATTCAAACGTATAAAATTTAAATCAAAACTGTCATGAAGTCTTACCTTTACCAGACTGAGCTCTTCAACAAAGTTGAAAAGCATTGGATTTATTTCTTGAAGTTTCAACACAGGTCTCTTGGCCATGAGAGAAAGAAACTGTTTAGATGATTGACAAATTTTTCTTTCCTCAAAGTCCCAATTATGAATCACTCTTGCAGGGATTACAGAAACAGAATTTCTATGGCAAACATGACAATAATATTTTCCATCATAGTCACACCTTCGTGCTTCAATCCAAGTTTCTGAAAGAGAACACTAACATTTAAAAATTTCATGTTGACTAAGAAAATATCTTAAATTATAATATTATATATAAAAAGAAGAAAAGGAACCTTCATAAATAATCGTGCTGTTAGAAAAATAACTAAACAAGGAAAAAGCAAGCATTCCAACACAAAATATCCAAAACCTAAAGTTGACATTGATTGAAAAACATAGAACTTGTTAAAAAGGCTTAATACCTGAAGAGAATGGTCGCCCAAAGCAAGACAATCCTTTGGGAACTGCTAGAGTGAAAAGCAAAAATTGTTCTATCAATTACACGCATTAACAACATTAGCACCTCCATTTACAAAATACAGCAAACATATTATAACACAATCATACAATTTGAGTATACTATCCAAGACTAAAATAACATTTCCTATAGATGTTGAAAGAAATGTGAACATGAAAAGTTCATCAAATAGATAATACTAATAGCATGTTTTGCGATACAAAAGGAAAATATATTTAGTTCTTCAGTTGGATGAAGAAACATTTATCATTTTAAAATATTAAACCTTTTTGGAAACACAAGTTATAAATTACTTTGTTAAAAGTAGTCAAGTTTATGCCAAATCTCAATGACATAATGTCTAAACTGAAAATAATAATGCTTGACAAAAATAAACATGAATGGGAAGAAAAAGTACAAACTACTCTTTTCAAGTACTTCAACCATTCAATGTAAAAGAGCAATAAAACACGAAGAAAATGCTTTCTAAATAAGTTCTTCAGAAAATTAAACTATGATTATAGAAGAAAACAAAAATTTTGGTTACTTTTACAATTTTTCCTGAAAATAATCTACAGTAGTATGTGATAGATAAAATCTAAAACTGATGAAGTACTTTCACTTTTTTCAGGAAGCATAACATTCAAACTGACGGAATAGATGAAAGAAAATATCACGCTAATAAACATATTAAGCATGATAAAGCTGAGGCAATAAGAAGAGCATTGGTAACAAATTTACAAGGTTTTCTGAACATAAACTGTCATTTATTACTTTGCAAAAACTGCTAAGTGAGAGACCAGAAAGATTAAATAATTCTCAATCGAATTGTAGGGAAAGTGAAATTGTAAAAGGACTATGAATTTATGATTGAGTAACACAGATCAATCTTTCCACATTGCATACACAGATTTCATAAGTTAAACTTTCTACAGATATGAAAACTGCATTTTTGGAAAACATACAGAATACATGCTCTCACAAAAGTATTTACTCCACAGTGAATAAATGCTTATGCAAGAAGGGACTGAGAAATCTTTGAAAGGGAGAGGTAAAATAAAAGGATGAAATTATGATTATTGTTAATTTTTCTATAATTGTTTGCCTAAACTTGATAAATAAATATACCTAAATTACACGTATTCACATAAATACATACATATATCATCATCATTATCAGCTATTTTCAATCCAACATCGGATGTAGACTTCTCCAAGCATTTTCCAATTCTCTCTACTCTGAGCTTCTCATTGCCATGTTACCCCTATGTACTTGATAAGCGATGAGAAACGAATGGTTCACATGCTTGAATTTAGATGAAGAAATTGAAAGAGAAAAAAGTCTGCCGCAGCCGGAAATCAAACCCGGGTCTCCCACTTTCCAGGCAGGTGCTCTGTCCTCTAAGCTATCACGACAGAATGATTATTCCTTCAATTTTTTGGGCTATGATGGGACTCTGTGTGCTACGGAGGGTCCATCAAAGATGGCTCCAAACTCCAGCGTACATGTGGGACATCGAAGATGCCACCTCACCAACATAGCAGACTTCCTTTAGGCCAGGAACGGCGAAATAGATAAGTGATGATAAACACAAGGTTCACATGCTTGAATTTAGATGAAGAAATTGAAAGTCTTTTTCTCATCGCAACTAGGCCTTCATGGCAAAGTCCAAAGTGAATTTGGCTGCAATGGAATTGGAAGCAGAAGAAACCATGATGTATTTGGGGATGACACCTCTCCTAAGGCACTCGTTGTTGAAGAAGATGTTCAAAGAGGCTAACTGTTGCTTGATGTAAAGCTTGCGGTAAGGTTTGGCTTTAACTACTGTGCAAGCATTTTGAATAAAATCAATCGAAGAAGCCTTAACCTTGTAGAATTCCATAACAAGAAGCATGGTAAATAAAAACCGAATAGAGCTATCAAATGAAGTTATTCAAATAGAATCATTCTATTGAAGTTATTCGGATAGAATCATTCGATTGAAGTTATTCGGTTTTGAAACACTTTATTCGAATAATTCGACTGAAGCGAACAATCGAATAATTCGAATATTTTTAAGTCACCTTAAACACTAATTCTAATGAACTAATTCTGTCCAACACTATGCATTGCTCTCTATCGGAGAGAAAGTCCTTTATCCAATTTATTACATCTGTGTTGAGTCCTGCAACTTTTAATTTGTTCAATAATTTATGATGAGGGACCTTATGGAATGCCTTCTGAAAATCTCCAAGAAATCTCCTTCCAAAAATACCACATAAACTTGCCTTTTATTTTTGGCAGATTTTAGGACATCGTGTACTAATATTGCCAGCTGAGACTCACAAGATTGAGTCTTACAAAAGTGTTGATTCCTAACTATGAAATTGGATGTATCGAGAAAACCCAGTTTTTCTTCCAGCTGAAGGCCTCTTTTGCCATTGCTATCCTTCCTTTAATTTTCCACAGCACTTCTCCAATCATCTGTTACCATAGTTCCTAGGTATCTGTAGCTTTTGACTTTTTCTATTATGACTTGATTTACTCTCACACTTTTATAATCTTCACAGTTTACTGTCATCACCTTAATCTTTCCTAAATTTACCTTCATTCCGTATTCCTTCATCCCTTCTTCCAGAAATTTAGCAACCTTTGAAGTGCTTGCATGTCATCTGCTAAGATTACCATGTCATCTGCAAATCTTATAATTCTTATCTTCCTCCCACCAATACTAACTCCTTCCTCCCTTTAATCAAATAATTTTTGGATAATTTCCTCAACATATATATTGAACAAGGTTGGTGACGGACAGCATCCCTGCCTTACTCCTCTACCAAGATCCACTCATCTTGTCATATCCTCATTTATTTTTAATGCGGCTTTTTATTTATTTTTCAGAAGCTTTATTTGGTTTAATCTGTCACAATAGATTTATGATGCTGTCTTCCAGGATGGTGATTTTTGACATTGCTTCAGCCTTATCAACTTCCTGTAGATTAGTTGATGTGCTATTAGATGTGAAAACGCTTCAGAAGGAATCATTTAAGATATTTGCTTTGTCCTTATGATCGTTAATTAAATTACTGCTATTATCTTTTTACGAACTTACCATTTTCTCTTTACCTTGGACCTCACAAATGTACACCTACTTCCACATAAATCTTACCACCTTCTACGCAACCCGCATAACTAGTATGAAGCCCGAAGAGAGCAAGTCTAAAGTATTCTCCGCATTCTATTGGCTGTTGGAAGGAGGGAACTGAGTGAAACACTTTTTCGGCACCTTTTTAAATCGTTGTGAAACACGTTGAAGGCTTTAATATCATTATTATCAACATCAAATCTTTTTAAAATTTAGGGTTTCTTTTTACTATGTTAGCAATATAGTACTAAAAAGAAGAGAGCTCGGATTTCCTCAATTAGGCCTGAATTTTACGATTAATTTACTCTTCCCCGGACGTATCGGGCAAAATTGTTTTTGCTGCCTCAATTATCCTCTAATAAAAATATGACATCATTGTATAATTGAAAATACGTAATTAAAACTTTTTAATTACGTTTCATGCTCTTTATATTCGTAGGATAATAATAATAATAAGGAATAAGAAGGCGATTAACTGTATTTCAACTAAAGAATTTTGCAGAAAAATGCTCTCGAGAATGGGATTTGAAATTACATTAAAAAACTGCAAAACTTGCTAAGGAAAGTTAAGTCGAAAGACGTTATCTGGACAAATACACTGGAAAGGAATCGTTCAAGCGTAACCTGTAGAAGAACTCTCAAAATTAAAAAAACACAATCCTTCACTAGGTAGTATAAGAAGGAAATTACAATGAAATAAATCAATTAAATTCCATCGAATCAATAGAAACGACGTACAAGATTAATTGTAAAGCTATCATTCTGTTATCTAAGGTTTGTGTAGTTGAATTTAAGTTGTTAATTTAATTTTACAGAATGTAACATAGATATTAGAATAATAGCACCCTTTATTTTATTATTTATCAATCTAATGATCTGATGAGAATTAATTTAATCTAAAGTATTAAGGAAATGTTTGAGTACTTTGCAGGATAGAGTCCTGCGGATGATCCCAAAGGATTTTTTAATCCAATAATCACTATTTATTATTTTAAAATACTGCGGGCTAAAAAATCTTTTACATAAATCAAATTATTAATTAATTTACGATGAAGTAGACGGACTACAGATGGTAACCTTAACGTTAAATAAAGGATTACTCCAATACCACCAAGAAAAAAGTGGTGGTTTTCTTGGTGGTATTGGAGTAATCCTTTATTTAACGTTAATTTACGATGATATAACACCAACTCCCTAATAACATTTTTCTGAAAATACTGAGCCAGTTCCATAACAAATATCCGTGTAATTAAATCAAGTTTATTTTTATTGCAAAATGATGCTGTCCAAATTTCATCTGATGCTGAATCTCTTACTTTAACTTATTTAACTCCCACAACACAACTCCCGCGCAATCTTCTCGCAATATTTCTCCAAATATCACTATAATTGAAAGTCAGCAACTGACTTGCAATGATGGTGATATTTGGCGCCGTTTGTGACAAATTCTCATCTGGGTTTCTCCCGTTTCATCCAGAAGGCAGGGAAGACTTTCCCTGTTACCCTAGCCCTTGGAGTGTCCCCCTTCTCATTCCTCTCTTTATTTCCGTTTTCTTTTGTTTCGCCCGTAGAAAGGTGTATGTTCTGCCAAAGGAACCATAGAATTGACGATGGGTGAAGCTGAACTCTAACGAGAAAAACCCCCTTTTTGGCATGTTGTGGATGGTCATACGTTTACGAGGTTGCGAATGTTTGAAAGGGCTAATGGGGATTCCCGACCGTACCCCTGCAGAGCAGGTATCTAAAGTAAGGGTATACTGGCGGCGACCGATCAAAAGTAAGATGGGAAATGGTTGGACCTCGATTTCTTATCTACGCCGCGGGTATTCCCCAACGGAATGAAGATATCCTTGTCTTTATTTTTGAGGAAGATATTTTTCAGGAGTTTTTACTAGGAGTCCAATTTAGGATGGATGAGAAGCCCACTCTTCTGTATGGCAAAACCGAAAGAGAGTGACTAGTATGCAGCAGGTTTAGCTAACACCCGGTTCGAAAGGACATTTCGAATCAAACGATCTTTTCGCTGGCTATTCAACTAATTAATTAACAGATATTCCTAAGATGTTCGTCAGATAGAAGCTACGACTTAGAACTGGACCCTACGTAGTATTGCCTCTTGTCTGGGTAAAGAGAAAAAGCCGTGAAAAATATACAGTCATCAAACCTAAATTACGGCAAAGAGAGGTCAGATGAAAATCTGTGTGGTGTCATTGTAATTAAACGTTTATTCAATTTCCAATATTTTCCCTTATTATACTAAAATGATTTTCAGAGTAATGCGCTGAGTGAAATTAATAATAATAATTCATCATAATCATAGTTTGATTGATAAATAGGATTCTAGGACGCCTCAAGTAATCTTTTTACCCAGAATCGTATGAATGGTGCTCAATATGAATGAAAATCAAAAGAAAATTCACTATCAATAATTATAACAACGATAAATGACATTAAATGGAAAATAACGGAGGGAAAATTAATGGAAGAAAACGTTAAAAATGGAGACCAATGGATGATAATAAGCTTTGCATGAGAAAATAGATATTCCAGTAATTCCCGTGATTTAAACATTAACTGCTAAAGTGTTCTTGGTTCTACATATAATCCACTACTTCTTCATTCACTCCAAGGAACATTGTAACATAATTCATCCTCGAGATACCATAATACTCTATGAACTTTGTGAGGATGTTTCGAATTGTTTGCTTTTCCCCTTAAAATAGCAATCAAAGAAAGATAATTGCAGATGAAATTAGACATTCGGAAAATTTGAATTATAATATAATATTTACAATGTTTAGGTGCATTTTAATAGACTGTTTCTCTATCCTTTGTTTTAAATGAATAACATAAACTCTATTAGCTTATACTAAATAACTAAATCAACAACTAAAATTTTAAAATAAGAAATTCTGACTATCGTGAACTAATATTCATCGAGTTCCACTTCAAAAATTGTTTTCTTTGTTTATACGTATTGTTTTCTATGCTCTATCTTGTTCCTCGACGCAGTTATCAAGTTCAGTGATTGAAATATTTGGAAAACTGAACGTAAGAAATACTATCAAACATTTTATTCTCTGCGCTTACGATAAACAAATTGTTTGAGTTGTTAACTGTTTAACTAGGAACATTGATAAAGTAAGATAAATTGAGGTTTGAAGATGATCTTGCCCGGTCGACTAAAGTAACTATTATAATATCACTAAAATGAGCATTTTAAATGCAATTACTTAATTTTTCACACCCCAATAGTTCACTGCCTCAGTAACTGGAACATTCTACGTCGATTACTGATAACATATACCCCTAGAGTTTGGTAAGATTTCGAATAATCCATAGACCTGTATATATAGTGATACTGCGGTTAGCGATTTCTATCAGTTTACAAACACCACCAAACCTATTTCTGAAATTAATTGTAGATAAGATGATGATTTAGTTACTGCCATAGTCAATCATCGGAAATTCTCGTGGAATTAAAAGAAGGTTGCTTTAAAATATGAACATCGTCAGTGTATACAAATTCGGAGATCCTAGGAATCAATTGATGCATCAGAAGAAAATCTCTCGAAGTATAATCAAACCATCGACGTTGTATTCTGTATTTTTGAGAATAAGATGAATAATTAGAAATATATCAGAGAAGTTTGCAGAAAATATTGATTTTTTTGCTAATCCTAAACATTCATTGCTATTAGCGTCTATAATAAATCGCCTCTCGGTTTTGTAACACTGTAGAACCATAGATGAGTTAATCTTAATTAAGCATCTCTGACTGAGATATTACCTAAATTTGACAAATAAGTAGTTTCTCTGAAGGCAGTTTTATGCAGGAAAAAATATATATTGGATGAGAAAATAGAGAAGGTGAGTGAAGATTGTTAAGATGTTTCGAATTGTTTGTTTTTTCCCTTAAAATAGTAAAAAACATTTAGAGGAAAGAATTACGGATAACTTAAGATGAGAAAGGAATATTTGTGCAGTGGATTTAATCAAAGAATTGGTATCAGCTAAAAATATTCTGGCACCAAGAATAAATCCTCTTCAGGTTTCGGAATATATCCTCATGAGGATCATCTTGATCGGAGTCTTTTCCACTTTTCAAATAGCTTTGCGTGTTTTATTCACACTTCCGGAGACTGATGCTGCCAGGGTAATGATATTCTAAACCAACTTGGCCTATTAGCTCCTAATGACAACTTAATATGTCAACATATGAAGTATGCATGACTAATTGTTACTGATGTTTAGTGACCGGTGTAAGCTGGGAAACGAACTTTGAGGAACACTGGTTCCTCAAAGCCTTACGGAAGAATTTTTACCTGCAAATCACCAAATGTATGGTTATGATATTTAATTTTAAGAGGCGGAAAGGCGGAGGCTCTAGGAAAAAGTTTTTTATTAGACCCCTATGAGTTTGCGTATTTTTAATATTTTCTACGTTTATAATTGAAATATAAACAATATAGACGGTTTTATATGCATTCAAAATTAAATGAAAATTTCGTATACATAGCCACTGTCATCAGAATTCGATGGGCAATGTGGCAATAACTCATTTGGTCTATTGTTTTGGGTGTATTTCAGAACTTTTTAAGGTGGTTTGTGAGAGTAGAATGTAGAAAGTTGAAAAACATACGTGTTTGTAAAAGCAATAAAATTAAAGGAATCCGAAGAAATCACGTTTATTACATTGACACTCCAATGTCATCAAAGTTAATACTAAATTCAAAGATTATGTGAGAGGCGTTTCTCCCAGTCTTGTATCTGCCCTCCTAATTCGATCAGAAACATCTATTCTAGATAATTTTTTTCTAAATAGTTTAAGACGATATAGTAAAAATTTGAACTGCATAGATAATAAAATTTGTAAAGTGAGACTATTTTTAATTCCATAACTTATCCAATGAATTAAGATCATATCTAAAAAACGGAGAGCATGCTTCATGACTTTATACCACAGATTTACTTCAAAGTTGATATTCCTGTAATACAGAGAGAGATGGCCAATTCATGAATTAGCATTCCTTTCCCTTAAACAGATTGGATTCACACTGATTCTGATAAAGCAGGATCCCCTGCTAAATCATAATCATGTATATCATTTTAAAATCAATCATGTATATCATTTTAAAGGCAAATAACTGCTCTTTTGAACAATGTATAATATGTCTATTTACAATCGAGGATCTTCATCAGGAAATGCGTCGAACTCAAGGTCTATACATTTCTGGTCCGACAGTAACTCAAAGTGCGCGGAAATTTTTTTTCCCCTTCCAGTCTTGAACAGAAGCCGGCTCAGAGGCAGGCTTTGCGGATATATCCCTCAAATGCTGTTCTAGCCGTCACCTAAACTCAAAATTTTCAAGGGAAGGTCACTTGCCTCGATCCTTCAGAAATAACGGGATCTCATGATCGATGTTCCTCTCTTTGTGAGAAGGAAAGCTAGATATAATACGAAATCGCTACAACCGATTTTAAACCACTGAATTCATGCATTCCAACATCAGTGTTGGTATAATACTTTTCTGCTACGTTAATTCCACCAAACCATGGGTACTAATAAATGATTGTTATGTTAATAACGTAAAAAAAATCCATGCAAACACTGCAAGTGGAACTAGGACTCAGAGTATATCCTCCATGTTTTTCCTCTCTCTCTTCTCAAGGCTCGCCCGCCTGAAGCTCACTGCCCCTACATACATGGTGGTAAGTAAAATCGATGGTAAAATCGATGGTAGCAGGCTTTAATGTGTGGAAATCCATAACACTAGGATTATAGGAACAAAATAACAAATACTCTTTTTCCACAGATGTATTTACACAATTCACGATCGGTTTCGGCACAGATCGGCCATCGTCTGGTGAGGAAATCACATACAAGAAGGTTTAAATAGCCAAAGTAATGTGTGAAAGAATACAAAATAAGTAGAAGGGAAAGGGGAAGGGGGGGGGAAAGAGGTAGGAGGACGGAAGGTTAGGGATTGTGAGTGCTGTCCGGGGGGTAAAGGTTTGTCTTATCTGGAGAGTTTTTCGGAAGGGTACAAAGCAGTAAAGGAGAGTGAGGTACAGGAATTATATCGTTAACTACCTTCTGAGAAGACATTTTCGCGACTAAAATTTCTCTCTCTTCTAGGAAGTTCATTTTTGGCTCTTTATGGTGGATATGGAGGATTTCAGGAACGAAGGAGGAAGTATGGTGGGAAAGATTAAGATGTTGGGCGAAGTGTGAGGTTGGAGTATTATTCAGGAAGGATTGCATGTGTTCTTTAATCCGGATATTAAAATTTCTGCCAGATTGCCCGATATAAATGGATTCACATTCGTTACACTTTAGTTTGTATATACCTGATTTGAATTTTTCCTCTATTTTATCTTTATTTTTTATCAAAAAGGAGCCAAGGCTATGATTATTATAAAAGGCAGGTCGAACAATATCCTTAGGGAGGACATTGGAAATTTTGAGAGAACATTCATCGATGAAATTAAATCTTCTCCATTTCGATTCATTTTCAAGTGAGCTAGTTGCTGGGTGAAAGATTCTATTGATAGTTAGTTTCCTTCTTTTTCTGGAAAGTAAGGTATCAATTAATTTGGTTTGGAAACCGTTGTTTGCCACGATAAATTTGATTGTGGCCAATTCATTATTGAAATCTGTTTCGTTCATAGGGATATGGAGTAAGCGGTGGATAAGAGCATGGAAAGAGGAATGTTTTTGGGCAGGGTGGTGGTTTGAGGAAGCAGGTATGGTGTGATCGGTATATGTGGGTTTACGGAAGATAGAAAAGGTTATTTTGTTTTCGGTATGGTGAAGGGTTAGGTCAAGGAAATTAAGGGAGTTATTGGTTTCTGATTCTATTGTAAATTTAATGGTAGGATTAAGTGTATTAAGGTAGGAATGAAATGTTGACAGTTGTCTTTCTGTACCCTTCCAAACACACAGAATATCGTCTACATATCTGTACCAGCATTGGATATAAGATAAATATTTACAATTGGAATTGAACAATTTGGATTCGAAAGAGTCCATAAAAATATTTGCAAGTAGAGGGGGTAAAGGAGATCCCATTGCCAGACCTTCATTCTGGCGATATAATATGTCTTTGAATTTAAAAAAGTTTTGTTGGGTGCAGGTTTCAAAGTCTTTTGAAATCACAAATGATATCACTGTCCATTTTTGCACTGTACATATGGTCTTCGATCACATTTATCACTTCACTTCTAGGTACATTGGTGAATAAATTGCAAACATCAAATGAGACAAATTTTTAATTATGGTTTAAATGAACATTTTTGAGTTTCTCGGATAAGTCTATAGTATTTATTATATCGTATTTCTGGGGAAATAGATTGGTCTTTATGAGGAGGGAGTTCACTTTGTGTGAGAGTTTATGGGCAGGGGAAGATNAAATTTTAACAAAAATAGACTATGAGGTAGACATCCATTAAAAAACTGAGAATGATAAGAATGTATGTAATTTCAATATAATTGTCTCGATATTTCAATCCTGGGAAATTTACGGAAATATGGGATTAACAATTTTTTAGCCTCAATTTAGACTTTTGGTGCCACATTATGGCAAAATTAAATTGTTTTCTGGGTAGGACTATTTGTAAGTAAAAAAGATAAATGAATAAATACATATTTTTCTTTAAAGGCAAGTAAATGATACAATGATTTAATGAGTAACACAAAATCATTTCTCTCTTTGAGATAGCCAATTTCTGTATTCCTGTTTTGTATTTTTAATGTGATCATTTCGTTAATTTGATGTATGTTGTAATTCTTTAAAGAGAGTAATGACCTGTTAATAAACAGATAAATGATTAATATTTAACATTAGGTAAACCATCTAATCTAAAAAGTTAATTTTTTTGTGGAGGCTAGGCAAAACCTGATGTGAAGAGTTGGATGACTGGTAGAAGGTACATACATTTATATTCGGTTCTCTGGACTTACTGGATTTAGCTCGCTGGATTAGCATCAAACAATCTTGATGCAACCGTTTGGATATGCAGGTAAATTAATCCATAGAAAACTTTTAACTACTATTAATACCCCACCACCCACTTTTCCTGAAGGTCCTTCAGATACATCTTAAAATCTTTCGGGAATTATTTGCAGTCGTTAATATCATCTGTTAGCGAGCTTTTTGTGCCTATAATTATGCTGGAATCTTTGCTTTGGATTAAATGCTCAAGATCCTCAACTTTGTTTATAATGCTTCTACATTTTATAATGGCAATTGATAGTTTATTAACGTTGGTGAAGCCCAGGTCTCACTGTGGATCATTTACACATTTTACTGGAAGTGTGACTGTTATCAGTTGTTTTTCTCTATGCCATAATTTAACACCATCTTTAGATATATAACTGTCAAAATTTCAGACGGATTAATCAAGTAGTTTTGTTTTGATAGCTGTTGAAAGTAGTCAAGTTTGTGTTTGCTTGTCACCATGGAGAAAGAGTAATATCGATCAATGATTTGATTTCTTATTTTGGAAGGGAAGACGTGTGAGGAAATCAAGGTGAAGTTGCATGCTGTTTATNTTTATTTTTATTGTAAAATGATGCTGTCCAAATTTTTATCTGATGCTAAATCTCTCTCTTACTTTAACTTATTTAACTGCCACAACACAACTCCCGCACAATCTTCTCACAATATTTCTCCAAATATCACTATCTTTGCAAGTCAGCAACTGACTTGTAATGATAGTGATATTTGGCGCCGTTTGTGACAAATTCTCATCTGGGTTTCTCCCGTTTCATCCAGAAGGTAGGGACCTTCCCTGTTAAGCCCATATGACACGGTTCAATATATTGGTCAATAAATTGCCCAATAATTGGCACAAGAAAGCAGCCCAATATTGGGCGATCTGTTCAGCAAGATGAGAACAATATTGTCACCAATATTGGCAACATCAATGCTGAAATGTCTCGCACGAGTAACCCACATTCCACATCATTAAATAGTATGAATAAGCAACGCAAAACTCTTTCGTCCAGATTTTCGGTTAATATTTCGAATTGTCTTCAAAAACTAACGTGCCACTCTCCTAATCCGGTACTGGATGTTTCATGTCTTTCAGAACAAGGAAGAACCAGATGTTTTCATGAAGCTTCTTGTTTTGGACACTAGGGCACGACCTAACTCACTTCTGATTGGAGATAGGCCAAAGGAAATAGAACATGCTCTAATTGCCAGATTGGGTGAGAAATAGGTCGTGAAATTGGGGGGATTGGAATTGGGTTGGAAATTGGCATGTGGCAAACAGGACACAATCCAATCTGCAATATATTGGACCGTGTCATATGGGCTTTACCCTAGCCCTTGGAGTGTCCCTTTCTCATTCCTCTCTTTATTTCCATTTTCTTTTGTTTCGCCCATAGAAAGGTGTTGTCTGTTCTCCCAAAGGAACCATAGAATTGAATATGGGTGAAGCTGACCTCTAACGAGAAAAACCCCCTTTTTGGCATGTTGTGGATGGTCATACGTTTACGAGGTTGTGAATGTTTGAAAGTGCTAATGGGGATTCCCGACCGTACCCCTGCAGAGCAGGTATCTAAAGTAAGGGTATACTGGCAGCAACCGAACAAAAGTAAGATGGGAAGTGGTTGGACCTCGATTTCTTATCTACGCCACGGGTATTCCACAACGGAATGAAGATATCCATGTCTTTCTTTTTGAGGTAGATATTTTTCAGGGGTTTTTATTAGGAGTCCAATTTAGGATGGATGAGAAGCCCACTCTTCTGTATGGCAAAACCGAAAGAGAGTGACTAGCATGCAGGAGGTTTAGCTAACACCCGGTTCAAAAGGACATTTCAAATCAAACGATCTTTTCACTGGCTATTCAACTAATTAATTAACAGATATTCCTAAGATTTTCGTCAGATAGAAGCTACGACTTAGAACGGGCCCCTACGTAGTATTGCCTCTTGTCTGGGTAAAGAGATAAAGCCATGAAAAATATACAGTCATCAAACCTTAATTACAGCATAGAGAGGTCAGATGAAAATCTGTGTGGTGTCATTGTAATTAAACGTTTATTCAATTTTCAATATTTTCCCTTATTATACTAAAATTATTTTCATAGTAATGCGCCATGTGAAATTAATAATAATAATTCATAATCATAGTTTGATTGATAAATAAGATTCTAGGATGCCTCAAGTAATCTTTTTACCCAGAATCGTATGAATGGTGCTCAATATGAATGAAAATCAAAAGAAAATTCACTATCAATAATTATAACAACGATAAATGACATTAAATGGAAAATAACGGAGGGAAAATTAATGGAAGAAAACGTTAAAAATGGAGACCAATGGATGATAATAAGCTTTGCATGAGAA
>KZ308931.1:266614-286171 GCA_000376725.2 Ladona fulva | reverse complement strand
GGTATTCTTTCTTGCTGGGCAATTTTCTTCATGAGATCCCAAAGGGCATCAACTCCTTCCCTCCCTAGACTTTTCCACACTTCTGCTGGTATTTGGTCCACTCCCACCGCTTTTCCATTTTTCATCTTCCTCAGCGCACCTTCCACTTCTGTTTTGTTGATGTCCTGTACCACTCCTTCGCTTGCCTCTCCGTCCTCATGGCGTCCCCTTGGGTTCTCCTCATTCAGTAGTTTGTGGAAATATTCTTTCCACCTACTCCGGATCTTATCATCTTCTCGTAATACCACTCCTGATGTGTCCTTCATTTGCCTAATTGATGTTATATCTTTCGAGGCTCTATCTCTAGCTATCCTAAGATATTGAGAGAAAATAAATCCTCTAATTCATGGAAATATGCTTATCACCTTGTTGGTCTACCAATAATACTTACCTTTTCTGCAAGTAGTTATGTAGAGTTTATACAGTACAGAAATGTAAGATTTACCAAAATCAACAATATTTTGATTAAATTAACCTCTTGCAATTAAGTCCAGCATGACCAATACCAGAACAGGAAGTATTATAAATGTGAAATGCCTTAGTGATTAAATCAAAAATGCACCTTGTAAATATTGATCCTAAGTAACTCTCCCTCATAGATAAATAACAGAAAACAGTTCCTAACAGAAACCTAGAAACGTTCCATATTTTGCTAAGGCCAAACCTCAATATACCACAGAGACAGTCATGTTCAACACACAATAGGATTCCTTACAAAACTATAAATAAGTTCATCTCCATTGAGAATTGTTTGCTTAGTATGGAACTGTAAGCAAGGGAAAAGAAATTAGTTTTTAAATAGGTAGAAAGTAAAGAATGTTAACTAAGGAACCAAAATAAGAGGGTTGTTCAATAAGCCCTTAGCAAAAGATAGAAAAACAATTATTTTGCATAGATTTTTTTTTCAAAATATTGTCCTTTACTTTTCCAAGCTCCAACTTTTTTAAGCCATCCAAAAAGTAGGAATTCAGAATTTCCTCAAAATAGGCATCTGTTTGGGTGATTACCTACTCGTTTGATGTGACTGAACCAATTTTTCAATTTTGGAAATAAAAAGAAGTCACTGGGGGCCAAACAATGAATAAGATGGATGTTGTAACAATTCGAACTTTAATTCCATAATTTTGGCCATCGACACTGTGCAGGTGTGCACCCATGCATTGCCTTGATAGAAGAGGATTTTTTTCTTTTTCAAACGAGGAAGTTTTTTCTTGATTTCTTCACTAAACCCGTGCAATAACAACTCATAACTTTCTTCAGTTATCATTTGATCTTTTCCAAAAACCATGGCAATCAACTTGCTGGCCAACATCACCATCTTTGCCTTCTTCGGAGCCTGTTTGCATTCAAAAACACAGTTTTGACTGTTCCTTCGTCTCTTAAGTGTAGTAATGTATCCATTTTTCATCTACAGTTATGTATCAACGCCGAAACTCTTCAGGATTGTGAGGGAAAAGTGCCAAATAACCGTCAGAGTCAACCACACAATTGCATTCATTCTCCTCTGAGGTCAAATGCGGCTCCCATCTTGCTGAGATCTTTCTCAATTTTTTGAGCAAAATTGAAAACACTGCAGTTTGCAATATGCCTGTGGTCTCAACTATTTCACACACTTTGATTCGTTGATCACTCAAAACAGTCATGGATTTTGTCAGTGATTTCCAGGGTAGTCACTTCCACTGGACAATGCTCATCTTTTGTGGATGTACGGCCACGTTTAAACTCATTTACCCAATTGTAAACGATTGCAAACACAGGAGCAGATGAACTTCATCCAACTCAGCTTTGATCTCTTTTTTTTGTGTTAAGCCTTTTAAATATGTGTTTAATTACTGTTTGAAACTCACTTTTTTCCATTTTTCTAAATAAAAGTTTTTTACTTCAATCGGCAATAAAAATGAAAGCATGTGATAGATATAACTGAGACTACAACAGCTATCTAGTGAGTAACAATGCTTACTAAAAACAAGATATTAATGATACTACGAGCACGATCTCTTGGATTTTCTAAGGACTTATTGAATGACCATTGTAAAAATGAGAAAAAAATTAGGGCAAGTTATGGCAAAAAATTTTCTTTAGCACACATAATAAATGTACTAAAATTTAATCATATTAATACAAAAGTACAGCTTTGGTTACTAGTTAAGATAAGTTTTTCCAAGATAAGATAAATTGAGTACAAGAAATGAAGAAGGGAATTTGTTATTATTTCATCAGACAACGAATAATAGCAAAAAGCAATGAGTAAAATGTAATTTGGTTATAAATGCAAACATTTCTAAAAACAGAAGCTGGCTATCCAACTCTATAAGAGTGAGATAATTTGTTTTTGTAAGTAATTAAGACATTTATGAAAAGAATTAATTTAAACAACATTTCAGGTGAATAACAAGATAAGTTAGAATTTATGAGTCCGTTCTTCATTGGCAAATGATAAATCAATATTAGAAGGAAATATTTTGAATTAGTGTCAGAGTAAATAACCTGAAAATGTTTTATTATAATCATCTCATTTACAAAACCAGAACATATGTGAGAATAACTTAATACACAAAGAAGATGCAAAATAAGTTTAAGAAATCCCAGGCGGTATACTTTAAAAATTACATTTAGGATCAAAATTGCATATCTGTTTTATATTTAAAACCTGTTTCATGAGAACCACAAAAGTAAATTTTTGAAACTACTCATTAGCTTATAAACAATGAAAGAATCTTTAAATTACAAAATCAGTCAGTCTACAGTAATTTTGAGAAAGGTTATGCAATTTCCTTGAATATGATGATCTTAAATTTTTATGAAACAGACATCACTAACTTTCTTTACTAGTAAAACACTTTGCCAAGGTTTTATATTTAAGTATAATTCATTCACATTCATGGATTTTAAGTATCTAAGCATCCTAACAACTCTCCTAGTTATTATTGTACCAGAAAAATAATTGGTTGATCAGTATTTCTTTTTTATTGTTTAAAAAATATACATTTCTAAGGTGCTGCAAAATAAACTATGTTCCGAGGAAATTATGCCCAGGACGGAATTCTCAAATGAGAGCCACAGTTCAGGTGTTAAGCATTAATTTTAGATTTTAATATCAGTAAATGTTACAATATTTTCTAGGTTATCCAGGGGTTCCACCACTAGTTACATCATATCCATTCAGTACATTATGCTTACCTTCCTGGGAGTGAGAACATCATTGCTATCTCCAGCTGCAAACATTTTGCCATATGATAGCATGCATCATAGACAAGCAAGAGAATCAAACACACAGAATCAATACTAGCGTTGTTATTGAGTTTTGGGCTATAATTTAAAAAATAAGCAATTTTAAAAGGATTTGCAATATTGATAACTTATTGTGCATAAAAAAGATTTACAAGATTTCAATGCTGTATGTCCAGTCACACCTCTTCTTTACTGCATGAATCCACATGCCTACCAACAGTATTTACAAGAACTGATTTCAAAATGTGTTTCTGATCCTTTTCAAGGACTCTGGAAACCTGTATTTTCACCTCTGTTATGCGGGAGTCAAATTATGTACATTCCGCTTTAAGTGACAAAGCTTTATAATTATATTAGTAGCTATACAAAGGCATATAGTGTAAGGAAAAAGAAAAACAAAAAAGAATTTTCGATCATTAGCCTTCTTGACCAAAATCTTCTTTGAACTTGTTTAATTTCACCATATCATCATCATTGACTGTAGGCTTTGATGTAGCCAAAGAACGTAGCATATCACTCTGGAAGTAGAAAAAGTAGCAAGTTAACAAAAGGTTAAGAATATATCAATGCTCATTAAGTTTAAGGAATGGTTTGTGAGGCTAACAAATAGCAACAATTTGCATGATAATTCTCTATAAATTAATTGCTAAATTTCAAAGATACTGCTCATTAAATTTAAAATTGATAAATAAATGACATGCTAAAAACTTAAAAAAGAATGCTGAGAAAAGTAATGATTCAAAATTAATAATGAAAATGTTTCATGAATATCCGAAAGCCTTCTTTCAAAGTGAGTAACAGGACGAGGATTTCAAAGGATGCCATCAATAATTACACTAAAAAGAAAGCAAGAAGTACCATTGTGACAGGTGGCTCCAGCAGTTTGTCCCCAGGAACATCCATCCAAGTCATTTCCATAGCTCCTGGATGACCAGGAGAGCATGGAAAAAGCAGATCATCAACTATTTCATTAGGGTCTTTGTGAGATGGTCCCCTAGTTTTGCAAAAGTGGGTCGCAGATTGGACTTTACGAACTGGCTGCATCAAAGCATCCCTTACAACTATGCTTATATCAGCTCCAGAATAGCTGGAAAGAAATTCAAACAATCAGAAATTAAAAATCTCCTATCTTCATATTAAGATAGTAGAAATGTGAATCCTAAGTGATTTCAATCCATCAGCATACTTTGGGTTTATCTTTTCTAACAGCAGAAAACAACAATAGTATGAATTCATTTCATGTGGGAATTAAATGAGTTAAGTCAAAATAGCTGCAATTTTCATTCTAAAATTTAATTGAGATAGAAAATCATAAAGTTCAATGCCACATTAGCTTGAAATCATATACATAGAAAGCAAATGTCTGTCCATCCGTCCGTCCCCCTATTTATCTGAGAAACAGCTTGACTTAGAGATCTGAAACAAACTGCATTGTGTTTCTACAATGCTGAAACCCCCAGGATAACTATTCCCATCTCTGTAAAGGCCCAGGTTCGAACCCAGGAGCCCATAACAAGATTCCAAAAGAGAAGAATGCGATGTGCACCGCTAGGAACTATTTAATTTTGCATTATGTTTACATTGTTGTCCCAAATTTTAAAAATATGTTTCTTAGAGTAAAAAGACTGCACATTTTGCCAGTGTATTTTAAATACCGGTGAGTTTTGGGTAAACTGGTTTAATGTTGTATTAAACAATTTATCGCAAATTTAAACAATGTTATAAACAATATATGGTACTGTCAAGAATACATTTATAAAGATACATTCAATCCCTATCAAAAACTGAAAGAATAAGTTCTCTTATACATTTCACTCAAAAGTTATGATCCTTCAAAATAATCCATGTTCGCCGATTTTTGCAAAAATTACGAAACTTTAAAAATTAATAACTTGGCGAAAAAAAATTTTAACGAGCTAAAACTTCGTCACTATCGTTTTCTCGAGGAAGTACGCAAGTATAAAATATTTCAAAACTTTTAAAAAATAGAGGGCAATTTCTGTCCGATTTCACGTGGAATGGCCTGTACACTAATATAATAAGAACGGGTGCTTCGAGATTTTCTTGCCTATTTTCTGTCCATTCTCCATATCTGATCTTCAATTTGCATTGTTACACATTGATCATCAATTTACATTGACATCATCAGGTCAGGCGGTGTAACTAAAAAACAAAAAGGCGATTGGATCGCCTCTTTACTGGATACTGGCAAATATATTTATGCACAGCTTAGAAGAAAAGCTGTTTAGCTCCAAGTCTTACTTATTAAATAACATTTTATGATGGATCTGCCATTCTGTGTTTGGAATGGCACTAATAGACAACTCTCATCTTTCCTCTCATTTCTCAATGCTCTCCATACTAACTTTTCCTTCTCCCATGAAATCGAATTAGATAGATTGTTGAATTTCCTTGATCCGACCCTCTGTTTAAATAACCAAAACGTTGAATTCAGCATTTACCTTCAGCCCACCTATACCAATGCCACCTTCTGTCTCTAATCACCATTACTCCCACAAACTCACTTCCTTCCATAGCCTCATCCACAGATTATTTCACATACCTTTAGCTCCCAGAAATTAATCCATGAATTAATTAATGAACTAAATACTGTAAAAAAGAATTTGCTAAAGCCAACGATTACCCTCCTAGTCTTATTGATAAACTTCTTGAACTCAAAGAGAAAAAACTCATCACAAAGCGGCTCTTTCCTCACAAACCCCGTGGCATGTTGACCTTCCACTTAAAGGATCTATTTCATACCAACTAGAAAATTTGTTCAGAAAATTTAATTTAATTCCTGGTTTTAGAAAAAAAAGTTCAAGACTATTAGGCAATTCGAAGAACAAAATTCAACCCAACAACAGGAGTTTATAAATTAAATTGTGACAACTACAACAGTATCTATATCGAGCAAACTTCGAGGAATTTTAATATGCAAACTCATGAACATCATTGAGTCCTTCCTCCATAAGTCTTCCATCATAGAGTTCTTCCCCCTCCCACTTTTGCCCAGGAATATCATCGATAGTTAACCTGAAGATTAAAGTGTTCTTGTCTACCAGATTGAGTTTTGGTCAAATCCTTATCTTATAGTTGACTTCAAACAAGAGCGGGGATGAGTACCAATGAAAATCTCATCTCAGCTATTTTAATTTTAAAAAGAATGCTTTACTGAAAAAAATTTATGAAAAGAATCCTTCAAATGTTCTTATTATGGTGGTATGTATTTATGATAAAGATAAATCTAACAAATTGGACTTTTTATCTTCTAAATATCCTTGATATGTGTTGCATGTTAGTATTTACCTAGATATCAAATACTACTTCGGAGATATTAAATTTAAAATTGATAAATAAATGACATGCTAAAAACTTAAAAAAGAATGCTGAGAAAAGTAATGATTCAAAATTAATAATGAAAATGTTTCNCTAAATTTTGAATACACAATACGTTACAACAAAATATAGCAGCTATTTTGAAAAAAAAAGAGTATAAAAATGCCATTATTTTAGCATACTAAAATTTATTGATTGAACCAAAGCTAGAGAAAGAGTAATAATTCTTAAATTAAAGATAAGTTTATGTAGAAGATTGAAGATCATGCAGATAGCCATGAAATGCTGTCAATTTACAATTAGTAGTTATTATGTAGTGGTTGAGGATGGATATTAAGAATTCATGCAGAGTTATTTTAGAGAACAAGAAAAGTAATTTAGCTGAAAGATTTTTACATCGGTTACTACCAAACTACTATATCAGATACGTCGACAAAGTGTTTACCACCATCACACACATTTCTGATGTCTGATCACTTGAACCTAGATAAAATACCTGATATATTACAGTGTGAGAATTTTTATGCTAAAACTGTTTCAAAGACATTCTTTTAGCATTAAAATAGCGAACATTACCCATCATCAACATGATCTACATACTTAAGTAATCCTTTACTACAAATTCAATAAGCCCAATATTTTATCATATGATTAAAGTAGACTGAAATGCAAAGCATCACTGCCTCTTTCTGTCTAACAGAAAGAGGTTTTTTTTCTTTGTGTTTATCAATTATAACAACAGACCTTTGTAAAGCATCTTTTTTAAAACAACAATTCCAGCAGTTTTTCTTCAGAAATTTTACATTTCTAAAGCTCCTCACCTTAATGCTCTAGGACAACTTAAAATCATGCATCACTTTTCCTCACCTCATTGTTTCCTTACTAACAAGCACCTCTTCCTTTCCTCATCCCCTATCTTAGAATCTGCCCTCTCACCAATACTCCCAACTCCTATTGCCTACACCCTTCCTACCCCCCCACCTTCCTCTCTCACCCTCCCCTAAATGGCTATGTGCCTCGTTGATTTTTAGCTACACTGTGTGACCTGATGAGGGCAATCTAATGCCGGTAGTCAATTAAAATTTGTGAATGGAAAAGTATTTTTCCTTTAGAAAGGATTTCCACAATATCTTGGCTACCTCTGTAGATTTTTAAACTAAAAGAATTGCTATAGGTAGCATTTAATCTAACCTTTAATAAATCTAACGACCCAAGGAGTAGCAGAGAATAGTAGCTTTCATTTACAGGACTTTCATTTTATCTTTAATTGACATGCATGAGTATAAAGTAATAGCTGTAAAACATAAATTTATAGATTTAGTGGATGCTTTCTAATCTGATACTTTAAATTCTATGGGAAGATCTTCACAACTTTAGGCCCTAACTTAGAAAAACGAAGATACACATGAGATAACAGATGTTGTCAACCACTTTCCAGTTTTAACTTCAGTTAATCTGAAATATATAATGAGTCAGCAAATCCACATCCAATAACTATAACCAGCGCTCATGCAAAAAGTAAAAGGAGTACTTGAATAAACAAAATTTTAATTCCTGAAATGTTATGAAATGGCAAACCAAGTTCAGATTGTAAAAGCTAATGTGAAAACAAAATGGATGATCAAGATATAAACTGTGACTTTAAGAACTCCAACATATCCAAATTTATAGCCCAACCAATAGAATCAGAGACTGAAGCACTTTGACAAAAAAATGACAAGAATACGATCTTACTTAAAATTAAAGGAAAAAATTTACCCTTCAGTTTTGTTTGCAAGAGTTTTTAGATCATTCTCAGTCAATGTATGTTTTGTGTTACCAAGATGTAACTTAAACATGATAAGCCTGGCATGTTCCTCAGGAAGGGGTATGTAAATTCTCTTCTCAAATCTTCTCCTTATGGCTGCATCCAAAACCCAAGGGATATTTGTAGCACCCAAAACAAGGATACCATCATTGTCATTTCCTACACCTACAGAAGAAATGGACGTAAAAATTACATTAATAACAAGTGTGTTAAATTACATAAGATTTTGATGAATTTAACATTTATTGCTAAATCAAGGAAATTTCACCAGATCTAAGCATATATTTCAAAATTAGGTATGAGATTTCCCGCATTCCTAATGCGGGAAATTTTAAATTCTAATTTTTCACCCACAATTAAGATGATGGTGATAAAGTCAACAACCAATGAGCTTTTGGCCATTTTGTTGTGAGATTATACTAAAAATATCATGTTCCATTTTCTGCAACATTGAAATTCTTTTCTATTTATACAAAGTCCTTGGCATACTGAATAAAGTCCTGCTTTTGTCATTGAATAAAACATATAGCACACATTGGAAAATGAACTCCTTTCCTAATCCAAACCTCTACTCAATATTATAAAATTTGCCAACCAGTTAGCATGAAATCATCAACAATTTATCATTACTAATCCTCACAGTCAAGCAATTATCTCCAGTTATCTCAATTATGAGTCCTTTCATAAAAAAGGAACTGTTATTGAAAAGCATGTCAGGATGCCTTGAATTCAAGGCATCCCGTACTAGGCAGAGGCGCGGATGCCTTGACATCAAGGCATCTATAATTAGCTCAAAAAAATGTATTGTTTATTTATTATTTATACTGAAATTTGTGATAAATAATTTTAAAATGATTCAATAATAGGAAAGTATCCTAGGAAGTAAAAAAAATAAGTTTCGCATCCGGGAAAAATTTGCTGAATTACTATAGCATTGAGTGGGTTAATCACCTCCACACCATTCTTGCATGCTCTATATTGCCACGAAATGCATCCTAAGTTAGTTATGCTTGTGATTACAGAGTGATAGTATTTTTCTGAATATAAAAGATCTTAAGTCTGAAATTGCAGGTCATAGAACACTTCTAATACAATTTCTTAAAAATGATTCATGTTCTCACCTTTCTTACCTAAATTTTTTAATTAAAAAGTTTTACCAAGTTTTACAACAAGGAAATATGAATTCAATACTTTCTAGAAATGATACCAATAGGACACTTAAAATGATACCTTGCATTTGGACCAAAAACTCAGTTTTTATTCTCCTAGCAGACTCGGACTCTGTGTCTGATCGAGATGAACATAGAGAGTCAACTTCATCAATGAATATTATACTGGGTTTGTGCTGCCGAGCCAATTCAAACAGAGACCTGACAAGTTTCTCAGATTCTCCAAGCCATTTAGACACCAGATCAGAAGACGAGACTGAGAAAAATGTGGAGTTGTTAGCCTCTGTCGCTACAGCTTTTGCAAGGTATGATTTACCAGTACCAGGAGGCTGCAAAGTAAGATTATGAATATTAAAATGCTAAAAAAATTTAGATTTAGCTTTAACATCTATAAAACACAGAACTACGATAGGATGTATAGTATATGTTTTATGGAGATAGGAGATTAAAATGAGATATGGCTCATAGTGAGAGGAAGATTTTGAAAATACTTACACCAAAAAGTAATATACCCTTCCATGGGATTCTTTTCCCGGTAAACAAATGAGGAAATTTTATGGGAAGGATCACAGCCTCTTTTAAAGCTTCTTTTGCTCCTTCCAGACCAGCAACGTCAGACCATTTCACATCTGGTTTCTCAACTACTATTGCTCCTTCCAATTTTGACAAGAGTTTCTTTTTTTCTGGATCATCTGAGTCACTATCACTGTCACTTTTCTTATCTTCATTCCTAAAGTTAAAGAGTTTAAAATTTAATGCTACATAAATAACTAAAATAAATATTTAAATAAATGGTTCAAATTATACATAATAAAAAAAGGTAGACCCAAATTAAACTTACTTTGAGTTACTTTCTCCATCTTTCACTGGCTTCTTTTTCTTCCCTTTTGTTAAATATTCCTTCAACTTATCAGCTCTGTCAAGGTACTGAGTACATTTCTCCCTAATACTTTCCTTGGCTCTTTCACTTTGGGTTTCATCTAGGATTATTAAAATTAGAAGGTATTACTAATATCCACAAATCTGCAATTTGAGGTTCATTCAATAAATACTTCTAAGTTCTAATCAATCTCTCATTATAAATCCTGTCTTTACCAAAGAAGATCACAACCGAAACCGCTTTAAAAAAGATTTTATGGAAGTGTAAACTATGTTATTTCATAACAGAAAATTTCTCTAACAGCAAAAAAGGGAAGATAAATAGGATCCAAACAAAGAAACCTTGCTAAGGTTTATTTTGCGATTTTCTAACTAAATAAAAGGATATCTTCAAATGGTTTAGATCAGAGGTGTTCCAACCTCTATTTCAAGTGGCCTCAGTTGGTTCCTTTCAGGACTGATTCATTAAGCAGCAAATATGTGCTTCATGGAAATTTTACCATTTCATAATGTATAGATAATTGTGAGCTTTATTAAAGTTATATTTTACATAAGTACAGAGCCACTTTAACCCAGTCACTGGTAGACCACATTTTGGTTCTTTTACTAGGTGCTGTATATTTTGTTGTGAGGGGTTGCTTACCAACACCCTTTGTATGTTTATATACATAGTATTTCTCAGGAATTTCAGAATTAAAGGATTTTAATTCTGAACTTACAGAGCACTTAATTATAAACTGCATTCACCCACAGAAGCCCACATCACAACACTCAACATATTAGAGGTTGATTATAGTCGTAAACTATGTTATTTCATTATAGCTGATTAGCTTTATGATAATGTGAAACTTATTGGAGGTGACAAGTTTCTGCAGCACAAACAGTTGCTCTAAGAATCTCACAATGTCTGCAAAGGGCAGATACTCATAGCATTCACCATAGTACACATGAAGGATAAAAATCAAACATACTTTATGTCAGGCCTGTACAAAATATTACCTACAAGGAGTTTTACAAATTCACTTGATTGCAAAATTGGATATTATTTAAAAGTTAAAATGTTACTTAGCAATGAAGAAATTGCTTAAAAAATAAATAATCTTAAAAAAAAATTTGAAGAATATGTATCACAAATTTAAGTCCAATTAGAAAGAGCTTGAAAGAAAAGAAATTTGCAACATGGGTTGAATGAGAGGTTTAAAAACTTCCTATTGTGGATCCCCTGATGATGGAGGCATTGTCTCTGAAATGCTCATTGGGATTTCCCAGAAATCGGTAATCAGAGCTTCCTGTCTGTCTCTAACCATGAGTTTCACCTGCCGACATACAGCTTACAGTGTTTTTAAACCTCCAATATGAAGATCTTGTTACTGAAAAAATGTGATGTATCATTAACCATTTATCTGTACATTTGTTTCAATAAATATTATTTTTAAATGACAAGATTAACTTTCATTTTTCCAAAACACTTCACCTGTAACCAATGATAACTTTGTGAAATTGATGAGGTCTTGTTGAAGACTATGCAAATCTGCTCTACACAATTGTTTCTTAAACTGAATCAAACTTCAGATGTGATATCTCTATCAAGGTGGAGGGGGGCAGAGTTCCCTTTAAACTGAGCACCTACCAAATTTTTCTTAAAGATCACCAAACCTACATTTTTATATCTAATATTTGGCAATGAATCAGAGACCCTTTGGGTCCAATTTTCATAAAATCATCGTTGCAGCATGGTAGTTCAGTGGTTAGAATAACTGCCCGGAAAGTGGTTCAAGTCCCAGTCATGTCCATATTCTTCACCCTTGTTATTCCTTTGGGATCAGCCACATCGTGGCATGACTTCATCGTGCAAAGTATTACAAGTTTCCTTAACACTTAAATTTTTTCTATTTGAATTCTTCTTCAGTAATCCAAGTACATCTTCATAATCTAAATACCCACAGCAAATTTATTCCTGCCCAAAGAGGAGAATAAAATCAGGAATCAGGGTTGATTTTTTCAAACCATTTTATTCTTTATTGTTACTAATTTCTTCAAGAGTTTCACTTCAATACAGAGGTGGAATATTAACTATAAAGATTAAGACTATGAGTCTCAACCAAAAATTAAAAAACAAAGTAAAACAGAAAGAGGAATTTTACATCACCTGTCATCCTTTCTATCCAATGGGGTGACCTTTTTTTATCTGTTTGTAAGTCCTTCTACATAAATACCCTGCAAGCTGCTTTTTGGCATGTGGTAGGGGGAAATCTAACCTCCTTTTCTTGATCCCACCTGTGCTGTCACTCTTTCATGGTGCATCTTCTTCATTTTGTTGTTGCCTTTATTTTCTGTTATGGGGCTAGTGCTGTAGATATGCTTGGGCTCTTTTCAAGCATGTAAAGTGCTATCCACCCAGCAATCACTAATATGGCCACTTCTGAGACCATTTGATATTTGTGGGCTATTTCAGCTCCATAAGGAAGTCATCAACAACTCTCTCTTACTCTGTTTGGGATAGCCCACATTTTCCAAGAGTTTGCTCTGTGCTCTATCTTCAATATCTGCAGTCTTCTTGATTTGGCAAATGTGTGAGTCGAACTCCACTCTCAAATACCTTGTAGACTCCTTTGTTTCTATTATCTCAGTCCCAACTTGCATTTTTATGATAGTGCAGATCCTCTTTCTGGTTGGCATCACTATCCGTCTAAGCAAGGGTGAGGTGCACACTAAGATTCATACATCCACTCTCATAATCACTTAGTCCAGCTAGAGTTGAGCTAGTTCTGGGCTGCAGGCCTCTTATCACCACAGCAATTTCACCTATCTTAAAGGTTTCATTCTACACCTCTGTTCTCTGTAGGCTGTATTATTAGTTAATAAGATCTTTTTTGATTACTGTTTTAAGGGGTAAAACAAACAAATCAAACCACCTTCATAAATTTCATAAGGGATTGTGGAATCTGCAGGATGAATTATGTTAAAAGGTTCCATGTAGTAGAGGCTTATATATAGAACCAAGAATACTTTAACAGTTAATGTACGAATCACAAGAATTACACAAATATCCATTTCTTGTGTAAAGCTGATTATCATCCATTTGTTTCTTTTTTTAATGAATTTTCCATAACTTTTCAATCCATTGTCCTTTCATATTTTTGATTTTATTGCTTTTATCTTTGTATGTAATTATTGAGAGTGAATTCTATTTTAATTTTCACACCAATTAAGCTATTAAAATTACATTAATGACTGGGATATGAGTGCATCACACCTTTCTTTCCACCACCTCCTTTCCCTTTACAGTGAGCAACGGCAGACAGCACCATATCTGTTCTATGACTGTAGACTTGAAGTTTGTACAGTCCAACCATTTAGGTGAGACCAGTTACAGTCATCAGACTGGTCCCTTTTGGAGCCAAAGAATGAAGCAACCCCAACCTTTGAACACTTCTGTTGCCATGGACATAGAAAATTCTGGAAATATGCTTTCCCAAAACCCCAATCCAATGCCATACTTTGGGTCCTCCTCATACCTCACCCCTTGCAATGCTTGGTTAAAGTAGATAGATAATAGATTTTTCCAATTCTCGTTTTGCACAGGTTTCATTTTGTTGAAAAACGAATTCAGATGTTTACATGCCCTAGCATTGAACCATGTTACAATTGGGAAGTAGACTATCTAAAATAGTCACATAATCACATACACTTTTCATATGCCAAGTAATATCTAATTAGCTCTATGGGAAATACTGTATAAAGATATATTAAATATTAATTCAAACAGGCGAAATTTGAACCATCCTAGCACCAAACTCATCATTTATGATAGTTATCCAGTTACTATTACAACTTAGAAGGTCCCCTATTATATATTATATTAAGGTTTTAAGGCGATATAATATCAGGAAGTAGATTAAACTATGTGCTGAATTTCCTGTACAATTTAAATAAAGGAATATTTAACCTGCCCTGGCCTAACCTGAACTATTAACCAAAATGTAGTCACAAATGTTATTCACATATCAAATTACAGCTATCTGGCTTCTTGGAAAGTGACCTAAATGAATTACAAAAAAGCTGCCACGTGTAAATTGAATAGAATAAATTTAAAGTGCATCAAAGCCAGGGTAATTTACAAGATATATATTCAAATGAAGAAATTCTGCGGAACAGAATCTCCTCCAGCAACCATAGCATCAGGGAAGCTTATAAATTAGGTAAGGTATTAATTCACTCCCTGCCATACACCACTGGCTGTCTGCAATGACTTAAAAATCTAAATCTATCTGATGGCTTTCAAGACGAGACCATATAGGTTTAAAGGCTTCATATCCTTTTAAATGCCATAAGTGTTTAAAAGGATACAAAGACTTCTTAACAAAGGTTAAGAAGTCTTAAAGTCTTTGTATCTTGCTTCCCAATCAGATGCCTCCAATGCCATAGATTGCCTCCAATTAGATTTCAGCTCAACACATTGGCGATAGTTCAAATGAGATTACTTTTGACCAAACAGATTGTCATTTTTTACTTCATTAGCAGCCCACGACACGTTGCTTTTGCGTATTTTTAATTCGATGCAATTCCTGTAATGAATTCTACTTGAAACTATAGAAATAGTTGAAAGATGAAATAACTCAAGTAATATGGTCTTTTTATCTAAACTAGGCCACTTCCTTTTCTCTATGAAAATTTCTTTGAGGTGAACTACTGAACTTATTTAAACAGTCCACTTAGACACAGGTGACTGCAACATGGTATGAAGAGAAAAGAGATCTTCAATATATGAATACTGTATGTCTTCTGTACTGCTAGGGAAACCAGCCTCCAAGCGTTCTTGATCCACATGATCGCCATTAAAACATCAATACTTCTGGCTAAATCTTGAGCAGATGAATGTTTTTCTAAGTTAGCGATCAAGTGACTTACAACTAATTGGCGATGCTTTACTTTTAAATTCTGTATAACGCCTTGATCCATAGGCTGCGATGTCGAGGTAATGTTCAAAGGAAAGAAGACCAATTTTACATTATATAACTCAAGGTGAGGGTGGGATATCGCATTATCCAAAAATAACAATATTTTTCTCTTCTGAATGTTCATTTGTCTGTCTAAATTCTCCAACCACTTAGTCATGATATCTGTGGTCATCCATGCTTTCGAATTAAATTTCCATGAGACTGGAAGAGATTACATATTCACTGCTTTAAAGCACCCTGGCTTAGCAGCTTTTCCAATGACAAGAGAATGTAACTTTTCTACATACTGGTGCAAAGATGAACCGTGAAACGTTCTTCGGCAACTTTTCCTCCTGCACAATTTCTCCTTTATTGCATAACCTTTTTTTCTGGGAGGACACGATAAAACAACCCTATTTCATCAGCGTTAAAAATGTTTTCACGAGCATACCCTTCAACTATTCCTCTAATTTTTTATGCCCATTCAGTTACTGTATCTTCACTGACTGATGCCGGTTTGCCACAAATAGCTTTGAATGTTATTCTATGACGGATTCCGAAGCGGTCTAACCACCCGTTGGACGCTTTAAATGCACCGACATTCAATTCCTGGGCAATTTCTAAGGCTTTTTCTTGAATCATAGGACCCGAAACCAGAATTTTTTGTGACCGAATTCTTCGAATCAACTCAAAAACTGCTTTATCAATAATAACACCTTTGCCGACCTGAAATACATGGCTCCTTTTATCCAAAAGTTCATTTTCACGGAAAAATCTCAAAAGTTTGTTTTATGTTTTAATATTCCTGCGATTTGATTTTTTCTAACTTCAAAGTGCTCAGCAAGAACCCTCACAGAAGATTTACTGTCTTTGTAGTAGTCTTAGTAGTAATCTCTACCTTGTCTTATAAAGAAAGAAACTTCCGCTGTGCCATCTTATGGAACTGAAAACCTCAGGATCGACTGAGATGAAAAGTATGTGAGAAGACTACGTCCCACTGTAGTATGGAAGAAACACTTTGCAGGGAATGTACGCTGTGATAGCAAAATCGTATTAAGTAATGAATTTGTGTCACATTCAAAGACTTTTGGAACTGAGTACACAGAGCTCAATTCTATAGATCAAGGAGTGTTAGAGTGTCGCAAGGACATCGGACATTGAAAGGATTTCGGTTGTAAAATCAGCCAAGGTGTCCGTTAGTAGAGGTTACTTCATTTCCAGGGATCAAAAAGGTAGCTGTCCGCGTCTGCTTGAGAGTGTCTGGTGTAGAGGGGTTCAAAATATATGTAAAATGCAATACTTCTGTTCGGGACATGATGAAATCATCCGTTAGGAGGGGTGTCCATTAGTAGGGGTTTCACTGTATTATTATTATTAAACCGAACGCTGCAAGTTAGTCAACTGGCTAGGTGGCAATGCAGAAAAAGTTTACAAAAACAACAGAATAATACATCATCAGGCATCATAAATACAGTAACATCTACATAATAAATATGCAATAAGAAGAACATTGTAAGTATGATACAGCATGGTTTAACATAAATCACTCACAAATATATGACATTTACAAAAAAAATTATTATATTACATTTACTTTTACAAAGTCATAGTTATAGTACTTTATCAACTCATCAATAAAAAACAGGACTGTTAAGTATGTAATTTACATAGACTAAAATTTACCTTGGTTTTAAATTGTCGAAACTTATCAGGAAATGGCTCAAAAACTTCCGAGGGTAAAGCATTCCAATCATTAATTGTTCTATTTAAAAACGAATACTTTCCTCAGTTCTTTCATTGCAGTAGAGGTTCTATTTTAAGTAAGTGGTCCCTACGGCCTCTATATATGGGATCTTTTACCCTACACTTAATATCTCCCCAAGCGGGTTTATCCATAAATACCTTATAAACAGGGCTCCCGGATAGCCAAGTGGGCAACGCGATCGACTTCAGTGAAAGCGGTCCCGGGTTCGATTCCCGGTGGGGGCCTACGTGCGAAATGACCTAAGCTGTCGAAGCACTTTTAACAATACTACTACTACCTTATAAATACCACCTAATCTTGATACCTTCCTTCTGTTCTCCAGAGTGTCACATTCTAGCATCTCTAACATTTCCGATACACTTTCTCCCCTTTTAACGTTATTCATGACAAATCTTGCTGCTGTTCTCTGTATCATCTCGACTTTATGAATTTGTCCAACGAGATAGGGATCCCAGACAATGGATCCATATTCGATTATCGGCCTGACCAATGATTTACAGGCGATTTCTTTAGTTTTTCTTGAACATCCTCTTAATGTTCTCATCACGAAGTGCAGGGTCTTGTAGGATTTTGAAAGTACAGCGTCTATCCGTGGCCCCCAATGTAAACTTTGGTCAAATTTCACTCCGAGATATTTGCATTCAGTATCTACTTGCATATATTACCATCTAATTAATAACTAATACCATTTACCATCTAATATGTAAGTAAATTCAACTTTAGATCTACCTCGGTTGAAACGTACTATCTCTGTCTTCCCGGTATTTACAGCCATCTTGTTTTCTGCACTCCATTTCATTAGCTCCTTGATGTCAGCTTGCAGAGCTAGACAATCTTCTTCTCTTTTACGTGCTTGTATATCAGGCAGTCGTCCACAAATAGCCCAACCTTTGATCTCATATTCTTCGATAAATCATTTATGAATGTAAGGAAGAGGAGAGGTCTGAGGACACTCCCTTGTGGGACACCAGAGTATACATCTGCCAGTAAGGAGGTGTCATTTCCTATCCTAACCATTTGTTTACGATTTGTTAGAAACGCTCTAATCCATTCTGTTACCCTCTTCTCTAGAACCATCTGAGACAATTTTCATAGAAGTATTGTATGATTAACGCAATCAAAGGCTTTGGAAAAATCAACCACCACTGCATCCAACTGTTCATTCACATCCAATGCCTCTGCAATGTCTTGTGTGAAAGCAGTCAATTGAGTTTCACACGAGTGTTCATTTCTGAAACCATGTTGACCTTTCCACAGCCAGTTATTCATCCTCCAAATTTTTTTTTTATATATCCCCCAATAAAATGTTCCATTAGTTTGGAGATTACCGACGTAAGACTAATTAGTCGATAGTTGTCTAATTCCGATCACATGCCACCTTTGAATATTGGAACAACAATGGCGCATTTCCAATCATTAGGAATCTCACTGTTATTTAAGGTTACAAATAACAGTGAGATAAAGATAACCTTTAGGTATGGAACGATCTCATCACCTCCTAGCTTCAATATTTCTCCAGCTATACCATTGGGACCACATGACTTCTTTGGTGGTATTCTATTTATTGCTTCAGATATATCTTTGTATCTGATATTGAATGCCTTAAACTTCTCCTTTATATCCATGCTGAGTTCAGAATATTCGGGAACAATATCCTCATTGTTTGGAAAGGATTGCGTAAACTAAGAGCTGAAGGCTTCAACATTTGATATTTTACCATCAACTTCTACTCCTTTACATTTCAGGGTGATATTGTCTAATCTGTTTTGTTCTTTTCACCTTCTGCGAATAAATTTGCATTCGCAGAAGGCAAAAAGAATATAGTTCTGATTCATTGTGGTCATTTATTGAGATTTAATTGCAAAATTTGGGCTCCTAAGTATCACTGTGTATCTGTGGTAAGGTATAGCTATAAGCCTTCCTATTCAATTTGATGCCTACAGTAAAAAGCTCCATAAGTACTGATTGGGAAACAGTTTAGGGAGATTAGTGGTAACTAATCACTCCATAGCTTGCAGAAAGCAAGCAACTTCTACTCATATACATTTATATCTATATATGCCGTATTTAATAAGTATCTAATAATGTATCAATAATAAGAATGCATATAATAATAAATCTAATTTTTTAAATACATGTGAGTTCTGTTATTTTAGACACAACTTGGTAATAATTTTATAATGACAGTACTGTTTTTCTGCACATTTCCTATATTGACTGTGGCGAAGATATAATATGAATTAAGTTTAATGAAGTACACATAACTGCACATAAATCTTACCACCTTGGACACAACCCACATATAGCGTGAAGCATGACGAGAGCTAGTCTTAAGTTTTCTCTGCATACTATTGGCTGTTGGAAGGAGGGAGCTGAGTGAACCACTTT
>KZ308931.1:234842-245426 GCA_000376725.2 Ladona fulva | reverse complement strand
GTGATCTTCCTTGTCATGTTCCTTGCCGAGAGTCTGGTAGAAATTTTCAATTTCCTCTTCGCTGCTTGCTGCTGTTGGTGCATAAACTTGGATGATCTGAACATAGTAACGCTTGTTTATCCTTAGGATTAGCTTACATATTCTGTCAGATACACTTTCTATTTTCTCCACATTATTTTTCCATTTCTTGTTAATCAAGAAGCCAACTCCTCCAAGTCTTCCATCCTTTGTTCCCCTATAATAGAAAATATGCTCTTCCTTGAGCGTAACCAGTTATTCTGATTCTCTTCTTACTTCACTTAGTCCGATGGTATCCCATTTTATCTTCTCTGCTTCATTGAGTAGCTCCAAAAGTCGATCTTTGCTCTTCAAGCTGCGACAGTTATAGGTTGTGAAGTGTAGGGGGTTATTTCTTTTCTTATACATTTGCAATCGTGGATATTCAAAAATTGCCTACTCCGATGACGAGAGAGCAAAAAATATAGATACCGCTACAACCTGGTAGATCTTCATTTCTCGAGAAAATTTAGTCACTTATAGAATTCCAATGTCCAGGAAACATATAAATGAAAATCAAACAGCTACAGGTATAATAAAACAATGTCAACAACTATATTAATTCAACGAAAAACTAATAGTACGTAACTAAATCATTGATCTATTCAGAAAGGGATATTTACAAGGCTTCAGAAACATATAAACAAAAGCAACAGATTGTAGTAGTAGTATTGTTAAAAGTGCTTCGACAGCTTGGATTATTTCGCACATAGGCTCCCACCTATCGAACCCGGGACAGCTTTCACCGAAGTCGAACGCGTTGCCCACTTGGCTATTCGGGAGCCTCGCAACAGATTGATTCACGCTTTGGCATACCAAAGATCAATGACTAACGAAAAAAATGTTAATAAGCAAATGGTATGAAGGGCAAAGACAATGATATTGTGATACGCAGTATAAAATATTGCATTATTTTAGAAAATCAAACTCCAATAGATAAACGGAGTAAACCTGTGAGACGATCACCAAAATAGTAACACTTACTTCCACTTTTACTACCAACACTTCCCATTAATGGCATCTTAACTTAAGAAAGCACGTTTCCTAAGGTTTTATTTGATTGGCGTAAATAATGGTTATACTTACATTTTATCGCATGCAGAAAGTACTTCACTGCATGTTCATAGAGTTGGAGCGCTTCCTCATAATTCTTCTTCTTATCTTCTTCTGTGGCTCTGACGACAAGGTCGATGGCTTTCTGAAAGTATCATAAATGCGACCGGAATTGTAAATAGTTAAATTTAATTTTTAAATTAAGATTTCCTCAAACGAAACATATGACAGAGTATATCAAACTTTAAACTCACTTGGAAGGCAGTTCCATTTGCCATCGCAGGGAATAAGCGACAAGGCTAGAAAAAATACACATGAAAAGCAAAAGTAAGAAAAACAATATTCGGTAATATATTACGATGTAATCATTTCCTAAAACTAGCATGCGAACAAAACTTAAATTGCTTGCAATAACTGCCTGCGAGTTCAGAACGTCACCTGTCAAATCGGATTAACTGATTCCAGCGTAACTTGAATCGCCTTATAACTAAATTACATTTCTTCCTACTTAAATCTATATGCAACTGAAAATAAACTCACCGAAAATACACTGATTACACGCACTCTTTCTAACAAAGAGTTGCAAGATCAACGAAGGTGAGGGAATTGAATGTTTATAGACATAAAGATAGATTAGGACAATATCGTAAGAAACTTTTCTCTAAAGTAGAAAAGGAATGCATACGATGACGGAAAATGATTTATGCAATATTTATCATGCAAACTTATCGCCAATGCCTCAGTGTCGAAAAATTACTTATTTTAACTTCCAACTACATACGACATCTGTGCAGATGTCGTGATTTTAGGATAACAAGTGAAATGCGTTAATGCCTTATAATGCTGGAAAGGCTGGAAACACTATGTTTATGCCTAAATTCGGGAGTAAGAAAAGTTTCGCTATAGAATTTAGAATAAGCCGAGGAACATTTTTTACAGAGTATTGAATTATTTTAACTGATTAAAGATTAAGTAGTTATGGGTGTAGGGCTTCTATAAACAAAAACACTTTAAGTCATTTTAGTGTATGAGTTCAGCGTGAATATCCTTGGCTGTAAACGAAGTTAACACAGAAAAGCATCTGCAGCAAAATGATGGTTTCGTAGCGCTTAAAGCAGAGCTCTGAACCAATGATTTCCTTAGAATCTTGTTAAAGCATGTTTTGAATTTTCACTATCATAATGCGCTCAAATAAATTTGAAATGCTCGTAGGCGTGGCATAATGCTTGACCGATGTCAACCAAAATCTAATCAAAAGACATTCACCGTTCGATCATTCATGAGATTTATTTAAAAAAGCAAATTTCTCCTAAGATTACTAACTTGAGTGATTTCTTACTCAAGATTGTCTTCTACTATAGCAGATTATTCGTAACATATGACGTCATAACAGTCAGCCATATCGGCCATATTCACGTCGTGACGCATGCGTATTTGTTGGAAAACCTGAATAGGGTACCGGGATTAGAATTGAAGCCATTTCTGAGGAGAAAAGTGAATTCGTTTCCTTACTGTGGTGAACTATCTAGTCAAAATCCAGTTATGTCTAAGCAAGAACAAATTTTAATAATAGAGCCTCAAAATGAGCTCAAATTCGTAGGTGAGTGTTCATACTTTATGGACCTTATTGGCGAATGGGGACAAATCTGCAGGCCACCATCCGTCCTGGGAATATGCACAATTGCAAATCTTTCTGCGTGACCTACCTATCACATGCCATTTATTAATAATTTAATCTTTGTGATGAATTCAAATTGTACGGTTGAATAGCAGTAGGCCCTGAAGTACCTGTGGATGATATTGTAGTAGTTCATGTAATAGAACAGTGTAATTTTCTAGTATGAAATTTAAGTAAATCAAAGAGTTAAATCCGCAATGTGTTTGACAGAATTTCATCTTCTAATCATTCAACGCTCATTAGGTCGTATTAATGGAATTATTCTTATTCTTACCCCCAAATCTTTATTTCCGTTGGATAAACTGCTCCTTTCTCTACAGGGTTTTGAATATTTTTTATTTAAGGCTTCAATTGTTAGGAAAGTATGTTATAACTATGCAAAGTGGTTTTAATGTTGCAATATTTTTATTCAGGTCCGTTTTCTGTACCTGTGACATCCTTTATGAAGTTAACTAATCCATCCGAACACAGCGTATGCTTCAAAATCAAAACAACAGCTCCAAAGAAGTATTGTGTACGGCCGAATTCTGGTGTTTTGGAACCCAAAAAGACGGTTGAAATAGCAGGTAACTTAGACTGACAAAGTAAATGGTACAAATAGCGAGGCAAAGTTTTCACTTGATTACTGTGCTTTTTTCAGTTTGTCTACAACCGTTTGAATATGATCCTAGTGAAAAGAACAAACATAAATTTATGGTTCAAACAATGATCGCTCCAGAGGGTGAATTTAACATGGATTCGTTGGTAAGGTTTGTTTTCTTCGAGAAATTTAATTTCGAATTGTACCAAATACTTACAAATATGTTATTGTCATGTAGTGGAAGGATGTGAGCCCGGAGAAGTTCATGGATTCAAAATTGAAATGTGTATTCGAGCTGCCACCACCTACAGAAACTCTACAGGACGCTACAAGTAGCAGTAATGAAGAAAAACCTAAAAGGACAGGTACAACGTTTCGGGAAAGCCCTTTCCCCGCCCAAAACGTACGTTTACTCGAATATTTTATTTCTAGCATTTTTAATTATATTGATCTTCATTATTAACTTACGATAACATTTTTATTCCATTTAATATGAAGCCTGCTGCGTACCAAGGAGAACTGGCAAAAGCAGCTTCAGAAGTTAAATTCCTTAGGGAGGAAGAGAGCTCTCTTCGCCAAGAAAACTTTCAGCTTAAGGTACCTAATATTTTTATGTTTATATCTCAAAGCTGGGCCAAAGTAGCATCTTACTTATTTCATGATCCGTGTTTCTCGTCACGTCAGGAGGAAATTTTGAGACTGCGTCGAGCAGCAGTAAATGCATCATCTGGTACTTCAGCACCTGTAGCATCAATGACCACCGTTGCTGCCTCCCCTGTTACCATCCCTATGTTTTATTTGATACTTGCTATGGGGGCTGTGTTCTTTGGAATCATCATTGGAAAGTTCATTCTGTGAGCTAAGTTTCTGCCAAAGTGTGAGTTTGTGTGCAGCTACTCTTGTCCCCAGACCCTAAATTGGGTATAAAAAATATAGGTTATGGAGTCCTGCTCTTGGAGGTTATTCCAAAATACTATGTTTGAGATTTATTTCTTCTCTCTTGATAAGACCCCTTGAACCAGTAACATGTAGTCCTTGTGGTGCTGTTGCACTTCCAATTTATCTTTTTTGTTATAAAATTATACTTGTGGGGTATTGGAAGAGGAAATTTTCAATGCATACAGCAATGCTAAAAAAGTACATAATTTCAACAGCAGAGACTGTTCTATTGAAGTTGTCCAAACTGACCGTACGTTCAGACGAATTTGAGTAGGCGACTCACATTGAATGGCTTACCAATGTTTGTAAATAGTGTGTTGTATATGGATAGCAAGCAGGAACAACTTCAATTAGCAAGTGATGTTCAAAGTTATTATTAAAAAAATAAAACGGTGCACCATTTGTTATTAGATCTGTTACTAATATTGAGATTGGACCTGCAAGGCCAGGCATAATTGTTTTAAGCTTATAAGCTGCAATGGTCATTCTTTTGTATAGACATAACTTATGGTCTGTTTCAATTAAATACCTATAAAGAGACTGAATTTGATAGACTAAGCTATCTTGTAATTATGTTGCATTTCCCTACGTGCAGTATCACTCCCAAATTTTAATTGGAAATAATTGTAGAACGATGGAATGTTTATTACAATTCCTACTACCCCATTTTACTTAATTAGAAAGATGTATAATGGCTTATACTGCATTTGTTTGTAAATGAAACCTAATATTTAGAGTCACTTGTCATATTTATTTTGTAAAGCGGGAATAATACAATTATGTTAACTGTGGCAAGAATAAAAATTAATATTTAATGTGAAAATTGCTTAGTGTGATCTATAAATAGCTTATGGCAGAAAATTTTAAAAGAATTGATTCAATGAAGTTCATTAGGAATGTCCGAATCATGAGTAGTATTCAGACGCTTTTTGTATTAATCACTCGTGAGTGGAGATGTGGTTTTTATTACCAAATGGTGAATGGACTGTTTCCAATAACGATTGATGGATGCCTATTATTGTAAAACTAAAAAGATCACTTTTTGGTGGTTCATTAAGAAGGCCATAATGATGTTACCACAATGATCACCATTTTCTGTAATAAAATATTAGAAAATTAATTTATCTTTGTAAAGTGATGAGCAAGATGATACTACAATTCACTGCAATTGTCTGCTTAAGAGTCACAAAGAATAAGTTGAAACAATTTTGGCTGCTGCCATTTGATTAATATTTTTAATAAAAGCGAATCTCTTTATCAAAAAATATTCTATATACATTAGGGTGCTTCTACTTAGTTACAGCTTTTATGCATCACTGTGGTCCGTTGTGCAAGATTTAACCATCTTAGGTGAATCACTGAAATGGAATTTACCGATAAACTCATCCATCCTTTTACTTGCTGATGCTTAAAATTTTTCCTACAATTTTGTGTAAACCCAAAGCAAAGGTAACACTTCTACCTTTATTATTAAAACCTTGTTTAAAGTAGACCTCAGTGTCGAAATCTTATTTTGTACCATGAGAAGTGAATTCGCTTTTTTTCTTCAGAACTTTCATTGTCTGGCTGCATTTTCCACATAGCAATCATAAGAGAGAAGTATGTGGTCCAAGTTTTTAATGCAATGAAATTTATCATGAGGCATTTTGTAATTTGTGGGATCTGGAAAATTAATTTATAATTTGTAATTGTTGTTTGATATTTCCTATATGCTGTAATGACATAGAATGCCTTGTATGGAATAAATAAATCAATTGGGCACCTGAGTTAAAAATTCATTCTGAATTAACAATCATTTTTGAGAATGAAGGGAGTTAAAGAAGACACACTTCAATTCCTTTTCATTTTAATATCATTAATAAGTACATAAAACATTAATACCTACAAAATGTAAGTTGCAGATTTGCAGAAAATGGAGTCATAAATAAATGTATTGTTCACAGGCTTATATTGACAAGTAATGAACTTAATAGCTTCTTGAGCAGCACAGCCACCTAAAAGAATGACAAGTCAATTTAAGTAACAAATTGAAACTCCCAAATAAACATTATGAGCTATAAATTTGTCACAGCATCTGCTCTTTTGTAGAAATTTGAAATTATCAGAATCATTAACTTTATTATTATTGAACTACAAATAAAAATCCCAAATTTGAATTAACACTTATTTTAACTGGATGGTATATAATAACAATTGCTCAAGTAAACTTTTAATGAAAAATAAGGTTGAGTAGTACTTGATGCTGGTATGACAGGCTTTACTTATATTTTATTTACTCACTAAACTTATAATTCATTATGTAACAACTAAAAAAACTTTTTGCTTGGCAAAGTGCTAATTAATTAGTAAAAACGTTTCTGCTGCTGAGGAATTTAAACAAAGAGGAGAATTTGATGGGCAAAGCATTTCAAAATAAATCTATCTAAATAATATATTACAAGCTATCTTGTGCTACACTTTGGCAATATATACCAAACTTAATGTTAAAACAACTGATCTTGCTTTATTAAAAAGTGAGACACAATCAGAAACAAATTCTATAAATGATGGCCTATTATGTCTAAAATTTGCATCTCTCAATTTATAATATTCTTAATAGATTTTAAAATTGTACCAATTATATACTGTCATTACATAAAAAATGGACATTCCTTTTAATTTCCTTACATAACCAATAGCCTTACCTATAAAAGCTGAAATTGAGTGAAATTCACTTCCACCACATCTACAGATTTCATGGACATAGTCATCTTTGGCAAGGGGGCCACATCCCCACTCAGACAGCAATTTGGAAATGCAAGCCTAGAAATTAAATGCTCATTATTGTTTGGTTATTCATACAAAGTGGCACAATAGCAAAATTAATTGTTTTATTTCACTTAAATGAACATCTAGCATATGTGCTCACTGGTTTCATTTTATTACATCTCTTTAAAATAAGAACAAAAATAATTGTAGAAATATGTCAAAACGGCTAATCGAAATAAAATGAAAATTGATGCTAACCGTAGTTACTGATGGATCTGTAGAATGCTAAGTATTGCATGTAAGGGGGAAAACAAAAGGACTTATTACTTACCTTCAACTTCACAATATCTGGCTCAACTTGGTCATCCAGTTCACCAGGATATGCATTATATTCACTGTAAAATCTGTCAACACCCCGAAACATCACATAGTAAACCATGATACTATCTGGATCCTCCAAATTCAACACTAAAATACAAAATTTTTTATCATTATCGATACAAGGTAATTAAAAAGTGGTAGAAGAAAACAAAACTTCAAAGGGTCTTACTTATTTCTGGAACATTAGCAGTTTTAGGATCATACTCATCAGCAATTGGCCTCCCTCTTACCACATAGAGATTCCTGGCCTCCTTACAGAAAAGTTTAACGTCCTTTTCTAAAATGGTATCCGGAGGCTGATTCAGTTGATGGAGTAATTGCTGAACTCTGCGATAAACAATCTCAACATCCTTCAAAGCTTGCTCTTGATATCTGAAATTGAAGTCAGAAATCTTCATTTCTTCAACAAATTATATAAATACTTGTGTGTACACTGAGACCTTTCAAAGACGAAGAGTGGAAATGGTACATATGGATAAAAAACTTATGAGTGTTATTACATTTCATGAAAAACTGTAAAAATTGAGATTTGCAAGTATTTTATTAACAAAATACCCATTACAAACAAAATTGTCATATCACTGTGGGATGTTCTTTCTTTGCATACCATTTATGTGAAATCTCAGAATGAATGTCTACCATCAAACTATCAAAAACGTGCCATAAAATACTTCAACTGTTGGAAATTTACTCATACATAACTTCATAAGACTTATACACCCTCTAATTTTTCTCTAACATTTTCCATCTGAGGTTACCAACTTTTATCCACTGAAATGAAAATATGATTGCTTAATTAAAACATAATATTTCTTAACAATTAAATTTAAAATATGTATGGTGTCTTAGTCATTGAAAATAGCATTTCTGATTCCATCACTTTTTGTAGCCACTGATACAGGAACTGTGACTTATACACTTACGAGTAAACCTTTACCACTGTGTCAAATGGAACATAATGATAAACTTGAGGATAGGTTCTTTGGCAAAAAAGGACCAGTTTTAAGTACTACTATTTAACTTCATTAGTAAAAGAATTTTACATCAGCGCTGATGTTTTCAATGCAGATTTTCACAAATTCCTTGTATGCCCTTATTTAAGATTACTTTCTCATTTCCTTAAGACCATGGCTAACGGTATCCTTTGAGGAAGAAAGGGGAGCTAGGAATTCTTTACATGAGGGAAATGATGAAGGTAAAGAATCACCAGAATTGCAATGAACCCGCGTACCAGCACTTAGCTGCCTCACACACTAACCACTTCATCAAGGCTGTCCCTGATAAGTGGACCCGTGTTATTAGCACTTATTCTATGTGTGTAATTGATGAATTATAGGCTCATATTTAAACCTGTTTTGCTGAGTAGCAACAAAATGTTAGTTAAAGCTGGAATATATTGGTCCTTATTTTTGCCAAAGAACCTATTCTTAAGTTTATCATTAAGATCTGCAGTAGTGAGGGTTCCCTTATTAGAACAATCAAAAATAATTAAATGTATGGATAGTATTACTATGGTCTCCTCGTACTTAATAATTTATTATTAATAGATATTTAAAAAATGTTATAGCAAAATATTAAAGTGATTGTGATATTTTCAAAGCTCATCCCATCCCAAGAAAGAACACTTCTCAAGTAAGAGAAATTACCTATTCTAGTTTTTCCTCATCTACTCTAATCATTAACTTAGCTTTCTTTCCTTTGGTGAATCTCATTACTTTAGTTACTCTAGTTTCTTACATTTATTTTAATTCTAAATTCCCTTGCTTTATCGTTTAGTGCATTTACTAGAATCTGTAAACCCCTTTCAGAATCACACACAATAGCTTTCTCATCTGCATATCTTATTGACTTCAATACTTCCCCTCCAACTTTCACTCCCTTGCTTATTTCAAGCTTCATTAACCATTTCCTCCACATATATATTTAAAAGCAATGGTGATAGTGGGCAGCCTTGTCTTACTCCAACTCTACCCAATCTGATTCCCCATCAGCTATTCTAACCCATGCTATTTAATTTAAGTACAAATTTTGAATTATGTTGGCACATCATATTTTTGAGATTAGTTCTCGAGGTGATCTCCCCTTGCCTTCCTCAACAGTATTTCAAATTTGACACCATCACTCAAAATGGCCACCCCACTGGGGTACAAATATCTTTGCAGCTGCCTCACTGAGGTACAGTACACCTTTTGTACGGCCCCTACCAATCGACCATTCTGGCATAGGTGACCCTACCAGGAACAAAGTTCTCGCCAGTGTAGCTCTCTAGGTCATAGGAACACACAAGCCCTTCCACCACAACCAGAGAAGGGGTTTGTTCTCTAGATTTGGATGACCTAATACATTAGGTTTTGTTACAATTGATTCACAAAATTTAATATTTAACCTATTCTCTGATTGGATACAAAGATAATCTTAAATTTTAATGCTTGTGTAATGTAATTTAAGTAATTTCTACAAATTTCAGCATTGGCGGCAGGAGCAAAACTGGAACTTAACCGACAGTTCTTTTTGCAGCTGAATCCGTTGAACAGTAGCAAAAACCTAATATATAGTCAGTGCGGTTGATATTTACAACGCTAATGAAACAGGCCTCTGTTATTGTCTTTCGCCCGATGGTTATAAGTTATAATGAACCTAATGTTATAAGTGCATTGCATCGTCTAAGTGTAAAAGGGCAATAGACAACATTACTATGTTATACTATACAAATATCACAGATTCTGGCATTCTAAAAAACCCAATCACAGGGAGAAAGTGCTATCAATAAGACTCGATGCTTTAAAGGGTTATAAGTGGAGGGTTATTAATTTTGACACAGACTCCAGTTTCACTTCGTGGTATTCATAAATGCAAAACTGTTTCATTATGATAAACTTTTACAACAACACGACCGGGTTTTGTAGCCAAGCTACAACATCAGTTGAACCTAAAACAAATCAAACAGACATTATATAGGAAATCAACAAGAATGGTGGGGGAAAGGGGGTGGAAAGTAAACCAATGGGAAGGAAGGAGGAGGAAGAAGGTTATTGGAAGGAGGTGGTTATCAATTTATTGATTTTTCTTATCTTATTACTATTATCATTTTTGTTACATTTATTTATTATTTTATTTAAAAATTTATAATTAAATTTTCTTTTCATAT
>KZ308931.1:217765-230155 GCA_000376725.2 Ladona fulva | reverse complement strand
CTAGAATAGATCCTGCACTCAGTGAGGATGTGACATATAGAGAGTTGGGTGTTACACTTGTCACAGTGGGGAGGTATACGGGGAATTGTAAAAAGGTATGAGTGCGTTAGTGCACTATGTCCAATTCTCAAACGAGTTAAAACTACTTCCTCCCTCCTATTCTTTCTGACAGAAGAGCCCCAAGGTTTAATGGTTTCTTTGATTGCACGTAACTTATTCCCAGTTAGTGAAGACCATTGCTCTTCCCAGTCCTTGAGGGCAATACTTTTGAGTTGGGACTTCAGATCTCCTGAGGACACTTCTTCAAAATCTATTGTAGGCTTTCTTGTGGCTTCTTTCGAACTAATGATAGATCCAAATCCTAAAAATACCTTCTTATTCGATGGCAGCGAGAACTATCATAACTTTGATTTAATAGACTTCTCACTCCAAGAAGGATTCCTTATGTCCCGATATTTATTCCCTCTATGAATTCGGAACGATTCTGAAGTCTGCACATCCATAAAACACGTATCCCCTCAGAGTACACAAAGGAGAAATTGAGAATTGTTATTGACAAAAAACACGTAAGATTACGCAAAAAGAGAAAACAACGAAGGAAATGGGTGAAAGATGACTGAACGTAAAGGCGTGCACCTAGGAAAAACCCTAAGGAAATGCGGAAATTTAAAATGTGTGACACGATCCCTGATCATCTCTTAGTTACGCCGGTGCCTAATAGTAGACGAACGCCCTTGCGGCATGTCTGAATGTTTAGCGAAGAAAGCTTAATGGTTAGAGCAACCGCACGGCATCCTGTTTCGAGTCCCTGTTCTCTCAGACATTTTTCATGCCCGTTTATCCTTTGAAGACTACGACATAAGCAGCGACAAACTGGCGCGTGATGAGGTTTATCTCCACTGCTTACAACGATGCGTTTCACCATAATTACAGCTCAACGCGACATCTCCAATTTAATTCTATATTAATATAGATTATGCTAATAATTTATTTGGTGTCCAACACGTGGATATAGCTAAAGAGACATGAATTGTATTGTCTGCAATTTTGGAGATTAGAGAAAACAGTATGAGAATCGTATATACAACCCCTCATATTTCAAATTATATAAGCCTCAACTTCGCTCATAACTCTAGAATCATATCCCAATTTTTAATTCGTCAGAAATGCAGCGTTACTATCACCAATACAAATGAAATAAATACAAGAGCCTCATATTTGACATCACTAGGTAATTTAGACGAATTACTCGCTCGGGCCATTCTTCCATCGCAGTGAGTACTTTCCCTAGCTGAAGACGCGTGTCTGTTGGAAGGACTTTTGCCGGCGGCCCACAGTGGGCTGAAATCGGAAAAAGCCGGACAAAAGTCCAAAATGACTTTTTTTGAGATACAGACCTGAATCTTTGCATGTATATACAAAAATGATTGCTGATCATGGAATGGTAAGTCATTTCTCATATATCCCATCCGTTACGTAGCTACTGAGGCTCAAACATGACTAAATTCGTGGAACCGGTCAGTGAAATAATTTGCGAAGCTATCTGAAAAAACGACTTCGCAAGGAAGCGTACGCAAGGAAAAGTATTGCGAATAAACGAATTTAGATGTTGGTGATAAGATTGAAGGGGAAAGAGAAATACTAACCGAAGCCACAGCAGATCGATTTATATCCTTTGAAGCAATAAATTGTATCACTTGATGAATTACTGTCTCTCCCACCTCAAATACAAAGAGAACGTAAAACTTGCATTTGGAAATATCGGCTGATGAGGTAAAAGCGAAGTAGTTGTGAAGTAAAGGCGGTAAGTAAAAGGTTTTAACACTGATTCGTAGGAGAAGTTACGACCAGAGAAGCCGCACTCTAAATCTTACACCTCAATTTGCCGGATTCGGGAAAAGACCGGCATCATAAAAAATACATTCATAGAAGCAAAGTGTTACCGAATCTACCGAACCGATGTCCTTCCAGTAACTACATATCTGACCTCTTGCTACTCATTTAGAGTAATTTCAACATTATATCGCCATCGATCGATCGAGAGACAACATGTTCACTGCCGCTGGCCATTCGACCGACCAATTGCGCTGATTTCTGAAGAAATCGGAGTGCTTGAAGGCTCCTATCTGATTTACTACACAACTGGTATTTCTTATTATGATTTACACAAATACTGTTTTTATAGGGAAATGAATAAGAATGGCTTCAACATTTTGCTCTCTTAAAACTTTCAATAAATAATTCGTAGTGTTATATATATATATAGGTATATAAGTACGGCTCTAGTATATAGGTACATACAAAAGCGAAAGTTAGGAGAGTTTCCGATAACATTATTAATTGAAATATCATTTGTCAGAGTTTTTGTGGTAAAAAGGCAAATTACATCGGGTCTAAATTGCATTCCATTAAACACAACGAATTTTAACGCACAGCGCGTTTTAACTCCTATTCGGTGCGATAAACCAACCCATTTCTTACTTTGGATTGAAAATTAATGAAAAGCTAAGAAGAATAACGTAAACCTTAAGATTGAGAGATATTTCGGATTAGCAACCGCGAAAGGGTGGAAGAGACTCTGATATCAAGAAATCGATAATATTATCACATGGATAAGACGAGATACAGGAGAGAAGATAAGACAGAAATAAATCCTACCTCTCGTAAAGAAAAACGAACGTTTTGCTTAAGGAAAATAATTATGAATAACTTCGTCAACGTAAGATAGAAAAAATAAATAAAATTCCGCACGAGGCTGAAAACTACTAAAATATCGAAAATCAGATGGCCTGCGGACATTCATAGAAGTCAACGATGAAGTGCAGTGATTGAGGAAAAGAACGAAAGAACTGCCTTCAACAGAAGAGTCCCAAGAAAGCCCGTATTTGACATCGATTAACCCAGAAGCGTGGTCCATGGCCTCCATGAAGAGAGGCATTACTTAGAATACGTCACTGTGGGTCAAAAGAACAAGACGGCTCCGCCTTAATCTCAGTGCAGAAGATACACAGCGAAACAATGAGTTTTATGAGACACCTTTGAATTCCAACGTCTTTCCCGATATTTTGCAGGTTACCTGGGCAAAAATTTAAGACTTCGTTTTATTAAAACGAATATATTATTATAAATTTACTTCTAACGTATTTGAATACCTAAATAGTACTTTGCTTTAAAAAAAAGTAGTAGTAGTAGTAGATTTGATAGGTGCCTCGACAGCTGAGGTCATTTTGCACCTTCTCAGCATACTGGTTATTAACAGTGATGGTAAATTACCATAATTTAATTTCTACTTCAAAAGGAACAATAAAAAATGAATATTATTTGTAGCAATGCGGTGAGTTAGCCATAGTGTTATGAANCCACAAATTCAACTCCGAAGAGACACAGGAAGATGAAAAAAGAATTGAGACAACTTCTAGTGTTAGACGACAGAAGAATTGGAAACAGAGAGTAGTCAGAATTCTTCGGAAGGTTAGAACTTTTATTAATTGCATCTACATTTATTATTATAAATAAAATATTCTTTAAAAATACCAGTAATATACCGTTAAAGGCTGCGCGGTGCCATAAAAAGACCCCTTTTCGCGCGGCCGTCTTCGGCAAGGGTGGAAAGGAAATTGATGGAAAAGCAATGCCAGATGTTGCCTTTTCTGGAAAGCATGTATTATACGAACATACAAACTTACTCTCAATAGTCATGTCATTTAGTCATGTTTGAGCCTCAGTAGCTACGTAACGGATGGGATATATGAGAAATGACTTACCATTCCATGATTAGCAATCATTTTTGTATATATGTGCAAAGTTTCAGGTCTGTATCTCAAAAAAAGCCATTTTGGACTTTTGTCCGGCTTTTTCCGATTTCAGCCCACTGTGCGGCCGTCCAAAAAAAGACGCCGTCACTCCGGCATTCGACGGCAGCGCAAAGAAAAATAAACATAGCTCGCTCCTGAACCCCATATTCCTGAATTCTCATATTCCTGAATTCTCATATTCGCGAGCAAACTATTTTTTAGCAGCTAATTAAATCGTAAAATTTCAGTGAAATCGAGTTATCGCTTTTAAGCGTAATGGCGAGTACATGTACCTCGAATTTTCACTCAAATGTTGGCGGAACATTACTTATTAATCAAAGATTTGTTTGATATTTTCGTAAATTCTGGATTATTGGCCAGAAAGGGTTATTTATTGGCAAATCTCTGAGCAAGACCAGATCATCGCTCAAGGAGATTAACAGCCGGATCTCATTCCTGTATGTTTTACGACTTATCGTAATTTAATTGATTTATTGCTTCGTATTTGAAGATGCTAAAAATTTCATCATTGATGTCAAACATTGCATAACTGAATACCCTCTTTTCCTATGTAATAACGCTCCCAGAATAGAAATCTGGTCAAAAGAGAAACGTAAACGTTTGTTTAAAACGAAACGCAACTAACAATTCTACCAAAGTTGGGAACTGTCTTGACTGCACATCAAAAAATATTATGAGACGAGCCGAGAGCACGGCGAGAAAAAAGCGAACGCTTGACACGACCTTCACGGACTTGTTTAGACGCGTTCCTTCCGCGAGTACACCTCGGAGGAGTCACCCGTCGCCTCTTCAGATGCTAAATCGCGCACTATGCGAATAGCCGAATGACTTACGCAACGACCTTCGAGATAACATCTGAAGAAAGGTGACACAGGCTCATCCTCCGCTCATTATTCCGGAGCACTGTCAACAAAATAACACACAGATTTGAATTCTCGGTACAACCCGTCATACCGAATTCTCGATCACGTTTCAACTAATTAAATAAGGCCGTGGCTCTTTGAATACGAATCCCTACAACTGGTATTTGGTATAAGACGCAGATTTTGGTTTGAGAAATTTTATTTCTAAAACAATTGCTCGAGATTAAAGACCATGTTATGTTTAAATTAGTAAAAATTAGCCAATATCTACTCTTACCTTCTTATTTATGAAAATCCGAGGATTTTCTTCTTCCGTAATCTTTTGAAAACCCATTTTCGTTTGGAAAGAAAATAATTATCCAAAAACAACCTTTCTTTATAAGCTTGAGCACAATTCCTCGGTATTGGAGGGCATCTTATGCCTTATCATACTGGCAAATACGTTAATGCCTAGGTTTGTAAGAATAACGCCTATAATTTCCCACGTTTCTTGTGCAGAAATAACTAAAACGAGAAAATAATCTCGTGCGGTTAGGTTTTATCTTCCACACTGTTATACTTTATTTTCACTGAAATGCCATTAATAGGATAAAAATAATCGAATGTAATATTTATAAACATTTCTACGGTGCTGAAATTAATTTTTACTAATTGCGGCCTCCAATACCTCGAGATTCCTGAGTTGGTTCCTCACGGTGGCATTTCGGTTGGCCACCCCAACATCTTACGATTTCTTCTGATCCACAATTTGCTTAAAAATTCAACTTTCTCTGGGTTCCTTGAGCAGGGTTCAATATATGGAAAGTGTTCCATGAAGTAAAAATCCAGCTTTGGATATTTAAGAAAAATGTATCAATCACAGATAAGACGTTTGATTAGCTTACGCATGAAATACTACTATTTATTTATTTATGAACTTAAAAGTTGGAATGAGCAATTAAGGAAAAATCGATTTACATAAGAATACCAACACAGGTGTTATTCCCTTCATACGCTAGAGATCAGAAATATATTTCGAACCGAAAACTAACAAAATCAAGGAATAAATTAAGTGTTTGAAGGACTTCACTAAATACATGTATTGGAAACAGATGACAGTATTTTTTAATTTCGGCTTTGGATTTAATTTTACAAATTTAGAAATATGCAATACAAATAAATATGCACGTGGATTTTTGGCAACCTTAGGTATGTGAAATGTGACCTAGAATTCATTTTGGCAAAGGTCGGTTCCAACATAAATTCAAAATAAAATGCCTCGTCTAGAGTAATAATTTCTCAATTCTCAAGACTGCCTTTTGGTGCTATATTATCCCCACATACACAAACAAGCATCAGTGAACAATGACAAGTTAACAGCGAAAATATTTTACCGCTTCCCGACATGAATGGAATGCCCTTGTCTCCGTATAAGATCCAGCTATGCTACGGAGAAACTACTGAAAATATTCGACCCAGATACGGACGATCTTCAAAAATTAAGAATTCTATTATATCATCGAATATTATGAATCTTTCGGATTGACTCATCCGGGTTGAAAGTCATTTCAATTAATAATACGAAGGAAACCATAAAAAGCAATAAAGTTGAAGAAATTCTAACTCTAATTTGAATAAAAAGTGACTATTTAAAAAATGAAGAAGGTATTTTAAAATTTGTTGAAAGATAGGCATTTGTTCTGATAGGCATCAGTTCTCAATGAAGAGACGTTTCCGAAAATTATATCAAGCCGTATGCCTTTCGAAGAGACTGTTTCCAAGTCAAGAGTTCTTCTCTAGTATTGGTCTTTTTTAAAACATTTCTTCGATTTCAAAACACGCAAGATCGAAATGTCAATCGAAAACGTAACTAAGGGACGCAATTTCAACAGAAGAATAACTCCTAGATTGAGATGAGTTGCAACACCTTGGCGAGGTAGAGAAAGAAATGGCTCGAATTACAAATATAATACGTGTTGCAAGAAGTATGGAAACGGTGATTCGCTCCGTTGAAATGAATCATCCGCAATACCTACCTACTTCACTCCTTCACATTTCGTTCCTATTAATGTTTACTTCCAAAACACTAAAATTAAACATGCACAAGTATGAATTTAATTTTCTATTCTCACACGCATGATATACTTTTATACGAAATTACGCAGACTAAAAATTACTTCCTAGAGGAAAATCTTTCTTAAAGAACTATTTAATTATAGCAAAGAATTAAAAAGTCAGGAATAAACCCACCCCCCAAAATCTCCCAGAACTATTTCCCAATCGGTACTTACAAATTTCTATACAGTGAGCAATAAATTGAATAGGAACAATAGGAAGTTGATTTAAACCTCAATATGATCGAGAGAGGGCCATTGGGACACCTGAGTATGTTGTTTCAAAAGCCTATCTTTCAAACCTGTGCAATTTAACCTGATTAATTTATCTAAAGTGGAATTTTAATATCCCCTAAAACATATACAAATAGCTGTCAAAATCCAGATGGGCCGCAAGTAAACATTCCGGTTGCCAAGGAAATATTGAGCATCTCGTACGATTTATTCCAAGTTTCCCAATGATTTATAATTGAAGACCATTTCGAGCGACCGAGAGTTGAAAACAAGGTCACTTTTAAGTATTTACAATGGCTGCACATTTATTGAAAATCTCTTTCCTCTTCATACCATATTGAGGTCATCTATCTCTGAGTGGACTGTTTACATAAGTCCAGTGGTTCACCTCAAAGTGATTCTCACGGGGAATATGAGGCTTGAATGACCAATTACTTGATAACGTTGTCAATTACGTTTTTCTACCTCCACTTAACTATTTCTATAGTTTCAAGTAGAATTCATTTCAGGAAGAACATTAAATTTAAAAATGCGCAATAGCAACGTGTCGTCGGTCGCTAAAGAAGAAAAAAATGATAATCTGATTAGTTAAAGAATGATCGCATTTCAACTATCGGAAATGTGTAGAGCCGGAATCTAATCGGGAAAGACTATATCCCAGTGAAAATTCGCCGTTATCTACGGAAAGAACACAAGAAAGTCCTTAAAATTTCTTCTCACCCACCAAGTGCCGAACCTAGGGTCACTTTGGGGAGATGTCCCTTCGGTACACGGAAGAAATTGGTAGTAGTGTTGTTAAAAGTTCGTCGACAGCTAAGGTCATTTCGCACGTAGGCCCCCAGCGAGAATCGAGCCCGGGACCGCTTTCACTGAAGTCGACCGCGTTGCCCACTTGGCCGCCCTGGAGCCCACACGAATAAAATCACTTTCTCTAACTATAGGTTAAATTTCAATTCCCTATCTTAAAAGGAAGTGCCTCGAAATGTTCCGAAAAACCGTGCAATGCATCCTTACGAGAAAAATACTGTTTTGGGGGTCCTCGATAGGAATCGATCGATAGGATAGGATCGAACCCACGACACCTAGGATTGATATCTCACTTTCTCTAATGAGATAGCCGGTGTGTTTAAGCAGAAAAATCGCTGGGTGAGTGACGCTTTAAAGCTGTTTAAATCCTAGCTAGAATGCTAGAAGCTATTCCAAGTTTTCGTGTACACCAAAACTGTAAAAATTGAAAAAAATAATAAAATTCAACATTTGGCGGCTACTCTATTTTTCGAAGTCGACGCTTCGGTTTAACTAAAGACTCCAAGATACGAAGACCTCAACACTGAAATTATTCCGGCCAGATGAAATCTCTTCACTTAACATTTACCGAACCTAGTTAGATTTACAATGTGATTTTAAACGGCTATTCCGCTCGACAATGTCAACGCTGGCTTCAGTTTAAATACCCTAGGGTCGTTTCCCTTGGGTCTTTCTCCCTCTAAGGCCCCAGATGCGAGTTTATAAGCGTCAAATGAAGTAACTACTTGCATCCTGACTGCGCCGATCTCAGTAGATTTCAATGGGAATCTTGTCAAGCTTACGTCAAGCGGTCCACGTAACGGAGCGGCGCACGTAATTTAGAGAAGTGTCACAAAGAATCGAACGGCTAAATTAAGTGGCTAAATTTGTTGATGGCAACAAAACGTGTGAATCGAACGACAGAGCAATAGACCCGCCCAAAAAATCGTCACAGCAATGAAAAAGCACCAAGTCTAAGTTTAATTAAACGCACCTTTAAATAAAAAAGGAACTCGTGGGGTGACATCTGACAATTCGCGGGAATGACGGCGAGCAGTTCAGCAGGGATGGAAATGATTCCTTAAACTCTACCTGATGTGAAAGGCAAACGGTGGAAGAAGGCGCAAAAAGGAGTCTGGGAGTCAAAGGAATCGAAATGTCGAGTCACGGTTTTACATTTCTAACAATAGACCTTCACGGGTAAAGGTTGGCAAGGTAGGGCTTTCTTCTAGGGGTAATAAACATAAAAAAACCACCACCATCGCAATAGGATTACAATTTGGAAGCCGAAGCAACCGATTTCACGACATTATACAGACTAGATAAAAATAGTGAACGTTATTCCTACTTCATAAAAATATTCGGTGACTGAGCAGTTATATTATATTCATAAACATAAAACATTAACTCATTCAAGCTCTAGAAAAAAACGAAATGGTCCGTAATCGATAGAAATCTTCATGATATCGTGACTGCACGTTGCAAAGAAAATTTTCCTGTATAAGATAAGAACAAATCACCTTCGGTATTTCCAGTTATTTTCCTTCTCTAACAAGAATGATAACAGCTTAATCTGAAAGGTGAGTCTCCTAATCTGAAATAGCATACGACATAAGCTAACAAAAGATCTTTAACATTGACAACTTTTCAAACCTTCCGTAATTGGCACTGCCGATCTTCTGAGTTCATCTTTTCTAGACTAACTTTTATCATAATCATCCGCAGATTTCGACAGCGGATTTCAGAATTGATGCAACTCAATTTTTCTATTTCCTTTTTCTAATAATAACGTAAATTGTTGAAGAAAGACAAGTTGATATTGTCTTCACCGCAAAAGATTTATAACCCAAGTAAGCGTTGAGGAAACAAAAGGAAAGAAAATAATTCAGCAGCTCGTGAATATGCTACTCATTCCTGATCACGAAACGCAAAAAAACTGCGATACATTGCGTCGATAAATACAAACCTGAGCAATAAAACAATAACTTAGTTAAGTAGCTCAGGTACAGAATAATAATATTACACGAATGAAATATACTGTTTCTCTCATGATAAATATTCTCATTTCTTACTAATCAATATTTCTACCAGAAATAGCATGTAATGTGGGATAGGCAGTACTCGGAATGATTTCTTTCGAGAAATCGTGGACAATAAACTATACGAGACGTCGCGTCCCACATTTCATCCAAACCATTGCCATTAATGCCACTCGCGCTACACAGAATAGAAACAGCGACACCCTATTCGACGCCAATGCTTTAGGGAATTTCTCCAAGTTGAAAAAATATGACTTGTTAAGCTAGGTAAACTTGGTTTCTTAGAAACTGCAAACAAACGAAGCTGAAAAATACGGAATATACGATATGATCGTAAGTCTGATAAACTTCCCCTTTGGTTTCCTTAAGTTTTGTGCTCTCATTTGGAGTCTATAATACTCATGGTTGAATTTCTTACCGAGGGAGTTGAACAAGGAAGATATTTCTACCCTATGTACGAGAGGAAATTATAAACTTTCTTTCTAACAGCCTTATCTTTACTTATCGTCCAATCTCTCGATACTTTAAAAACCTTCCTAAATAACTGTCTCAACTCACAAAAACAGTCGTTCGTTTCGGTGTATGATAGCTGTACAGTCATGAGCAAAAACAATTGCGGGTAACATAAGATTCGGGATACTCTTCAGTGGAAAACTCCTTCAGTGGAACATGTTGCAACACTGTAAGGAGACTATGTCAAAGATAATGGTAAAGAAATTCTGTTTAAAGAAATGGTAGGAGCATCGCGAGCGGCTCCCGTAGCGGACACCCATTTAGAAGGACGGACCTAATNATTGATTGTGGATGGTCCAAATGGTATCGAAAAGTGGAAGTGATTATCAATAATATATCCCATACCGCACAGTGCTATATGATACAGCATTCCTATTTTTATCAGTCGTATTTCGCTTACTGTTCTTTGAAAGGGCTCAAGACTATCTCACGCCAACTTAAGAGGTACTGCAATCTGAAGAGAACATGATGCTACCAAACTACGATAACTAACTCGGAAACATCCCCGAAGTATTCTCAAAACACTGCGGATGATCATCTTAATCGAAGTTTGTTGACAATATTGATCGCTACCGTTTACAATACGAATACCTCGACTCTTCTCAGACCCTCCCAAAAATGAATAGAAGATTTTAGCACAAGACATCAGATATGCTTCTGCGCGTCAGATAAAAACAACAATTATAAAATATTTACTAGGGAAGTACCATCGTGTCGCTTGGGAAATTTTTCTTGGTAACGAGGATATGATAAGCAAAATTGAAGTTACCCAGTCTGTAAGAGTACTTTCAGTGAGTTCACGACTATTATTCAGGCCGGAGGTCTTCCTCTTGTGATGAAGTAAGGGATCTGTTCATCAGTAGTCTTACATAATTTGGAGCGTTTCTTACACAAAATGAGCAAACGTGTGCAAACTAGTATTAATCTCCAAACAAAGCTCCGGATTTTGGATGAAGTGGAACGCGGAGCTTGTAGTAAAACTCAGACTGCTCATTCATTTGGTATTCCGAAATCAACAATAATAAAAAATCGAGAAAAATTAGTTCGGTTAATACCAGTTGAGCTACTTAAAAACCTGGGGGAAAAGGGTAAGAGAGAATTCTATAATTTATGTAGAAAAATTTATGATGATAGGGCCAGAGGATTTCACTAAGACAATCCTGATTCCCTTACAGAATAATGCTTAATAATGAGTGTCAGAGAACGTTGAAATTTACGGAGTAGTTAGAACGTGTTTTTATCTTCCGTATGGCGGAAGAACTTTATCCCTAATGGCCCCAGGTTCAATGCTAGGTAAATTCTTAAGGCCAAATTTTCAAAAAAATCATTTTGAGTATTCTCGTGTAAGATAGAACGTTGAAATTTACGTCATCGATAGAGAATAAACACACACATTTTATGCCGAAAGATTTTTACCCTGCGGGTCCTTAGTTCGATGCTAGGGCAATTCGTATGTCCGAAGCTCAAGAATTCGTTTAGGGTATTTCGGGTTAAGATAGAAAGTTGCAATTCACGGTGTTGTTAGAATAGATAGTTGTCTATCGTATGCCGTAAAGGTTTATGCCCTACTGGCCCAGGTTCGATGCTAGGACATTTCGTATGGACGTATTTTCAAAAATTCGTTTAGGATGTTGCAGTTGGTGGATGGCAGCTGGTGTATGGCAGGCATAGTGCGACAAGTGGTGCATAATGCCTTAGTTAATCTATCTTAGATTATGCTTGCAGTATGCAGGATACTTTTACTCGTATATATCTATATCCGGAGAAGCGTCTATAGAAAGAGATATGTGGATTACACCTCTTATACGCGATTCTAATTTATAATAAGTTATAATAATAAAACTTATAAGATTATTTGTTCCAATAATACTCAAGCGAGTGTTTTTTACTAAAGCAGTTCCCTCTCATTGAGGATAGTTAATCTATTCAGTAAAGGGAAGTGTTAGTAGATTAACTCCGTTGCAATCCCACATCCGCCTCTTGGTTGATTTCTTTCACCGTTCACAACGGTACTATTTCCTTCTACGACGAATGAATTCCTCCACAT
>KZ308931.1:192127-205780 GCA_000376725.2 Ladona fulva | reverse complement strand
CCGAATAATACAGTTTAGAAGAAATAAATAAACTCGAATAACAGGCCGATACGTGTAAGACACATAATTCACTAAATGATTCGATCCTAACGACATGAAACTAAACGTTAATCAAGAAATAACGAAAATTAAGCGACGCAATATAAAATCAGCAATAGACGAGTATGCTAATGTGCACGATGTTTTCTTTGCAACGTCATCAAATTCATCCTTATTTTTAGAGATTAAATTCCTGCGATGAAAAACCAAGTCTACACTTTTCGAGGGATAACAGCATGCTCTTTTATATAAAGAAAATCGGAAGGAGTTACGAGAGGGTCTTGTTTTGTAAATGTGAACTGAAAATGTGATTTTCGTTATGACGCCGAAAATTGGGTATATTCAGCTCACATTTCAAAACAAGACCCTCTCGTAACTCCTTCCGATTTTCTTTGTATAAAAGAGCATGCTGTTATCCCTCTAAAAGTGTGAGTTCTGCTCACGGTTTTCTTCAATTTCAATGGCGTAGTGCATCGTGAGTTCTTGCCACCATAAGGTCGTACGGTCAATAAGGAATATTACCTGGAAATTCAAAAACTGTTTGCATGAAGCAATCCAAAGAAAACGATCGGACCTGTGGCAAAACAATTCGTGGCATTTGCACCACGATAACACAACAGCTCACACCTCACTGCTTGTTCGTGAATGTTTGGCAAAATCCAACACCATTTTGATGCCTCAACCACCATATTCACTGTACATGGACCCCTGTGATTTTTTCCTCTTCCCAAAACTGAAAAAAAAACCTTGAAAGGATGACATTTTGGCACTATTGAGGAGATCAAGACACAATCACTGAAGGAACTAAACACGTGAAACCTTTTTGACTGCCAACAATAGACTAATCTTTCAAAATGGCTACCTTTAACAATGCACGTATGGACATTTGTACCAATATACAGAAAAAGAAATACTGACAATTGTAACTATACAGTGCGGGAAATTTAAAAATTCTGCTTCTTTTTTGATCAACCCTTGTACATCAAAAACCTTAGTAATAACAGTGATAGTAAAGATAAGATAATTTCAGTTCATACAGTTTAATTAATTTAATATGTAAATTGAAATAGAAAGTAGAGAGGATAGATTAAACGTACTGAATGATTTACATAGAATTATGAAATGGTGTGATCATTTGCAATTAAAGCTCAATGTAGACAAATGTTGAGAAATTAACTTCTTCAAAAGAAAATTATTGCCAACGATTAATCTTACAGCCTCCAAGAGAAAACCTTTTTAGCAGTAGAAAGAGTGAAATATATTGGAGTAATCCTATGAATAACTTAACATAGGGTACCCACAACTATAATATATAGGTTGAGCACTTAAGAAACTTGGATTGGTCGAAATAATAATCGGTCAGTAGAATATGTCTGCAAGGAATGTTACTTTGCATTAGTTAGGCCTCACCCTGAGTATGCATGAATTATATGGAATTCAGCTGAAAAGTTTTGTTTTCAAGAACTAGTAAGGTACAGTAAAAGGTAATAATTTTGTAAATAAAGCATTGTAAAAACAAATCAGAGATTTTTTACTCAGAAGCTTCAGGCTGCAGGATGGTAATCTCGGGAAAATTTAAACAAAGGCTTAATTTACTAAATAAGTTCAGAGAAAGTACATTTGTGTAGAAGACGTAGCTGATAAAATGCATCCTCTCTGTTACATTGGCCATCCTAATACCAAGAGGAAAAGCAGAGAAATAGATGCTAGAACTTGTTGTTTCAAGTATTATTTTTTCAGTGAATGTGAAAGTAATTGACTGGGGAAGTACAGTTATGGTGCATGCACCCCCTGCCACATGCTAAAAGGCAGTTAGCATAGCAAAAATGTAGATACGAATAAGATTGCAATATTTTTACCAAAAAATATAATTATCTCAAATATGTATGTATCCATATGTATGTACTATGGTCAACACAGAGGCATAGTCAGGGCCCCCCGGGATAACTAATTCACCCCCACAAATGAGTTTTGAAAAAATTGAGATTATGGAAGGTAAATTGTAATCTTTTAAATAATTACATACACCATAGGTGACTTGCGTGGAATACATGCTACATGAATCTGATTCCATCTTCATTACATTAAGGAGGAAGTTTACCTGCCCTAGGAATTTGGGGAAATTATGCCATTGGCTGTGATTGTCCCCTGTGCACACAAATGTTGGCTATACCTCTGCTCGATTCACATCAAAAGAGGATGTCTCAAAACAGCAATCGTGAGCCACAGATGAGGAAGTGTCAGAACAACAGCAATTAAAAGTATTTAAAAAGCATTGTGTTTTAAATATTGTGTGCTTTGTATTTTGATGCCTGCTCATCTGTGGCACTTGATATTTCATGCTTGCTGTTTTGCTTCTTGGAGACTCGCTTTCATTTCCTCCAAAATAAAAAAATAATACCATGTTATGCCATGAGCTTATTTAAAATAAGAAATTCAAAATCATGCTCTAAGAGGAAAATTAAAAATAACATGTTATCACTTTCATAATGCTAACTGAACTTACACCTGCTGAAGGGCAACATATCTTGAAGTCTGAGCTGTCATGTCTGGCAAAGTGCCACAAAGTGGAAGACAACCCCCTCCTTCATTTTCCACAAAGTCTCGCACAGCTTTGGCCATTATCCAGAATGGTTTACTCTGAAGATGTACATTATGCAAAAGAAGGAAAAAATTAGTAATAAAATTCTCTTAAAACTTATAAGCGACAGCAATATTTTATACCAGAAGTGAAGGATGCTTTTCAAAAACTCACAAAAATAAGTTATTTTATACCTTGGAAGTTAAATTAATACAGGCATCGTCATCTAGAATTTCTTGGACATTAAGAGGTACAACAGTGGAGCATATGGCATAATTTACTGCCTTAGAAGCCTCATCGTGGTTTGCTTCCACAAGTTTCACACCATCGTCACTTTCACCACAACCTTAAACATTAAATCTTACATCATCAACGTAACTCATAACATGGAGAAATTACAAAATAAAATTATTCAATCATACATTTTCATACATATCAGGATTACTTATATATTCTAAAAATTATACAATTTACCACAGAGATAATTATTTATTAATTTTTACATCAAACAAGTGCAACTATCATAGGATATTTTAAATTTACCATAAATCATAACCATAATCTAAAAATACTCTAATGGAATAAAACAGGTAATGTATGAGATGATTTTTGCAGAAAATGCATAAAATTAAAATTTATGATTAGATATTCTGGGAATGAAGACTCAAATGAAATATATCCAACATTTTTTTTCAGCTATCACAGAAAAAAGAATAGTTTGAAAATGAAAGTAAGTTTTTAAATTATTCATAGTTCAAATTATATCTAAAAATAATTTCACAAATATAGCAGGGTTATATGCATCAACATCAAACGATGGATGAACAAGAGGCATTTCATAGGGTGAAGCCTTGATTCAACCTTGGAACAAATCATATAATAAGAATAATTTATTTAACTCAAACAGGTTGCCACAATTACATGAGTTAAAATAGAATAAACACAAAAAACAAAAGAAAATAGAAAAAGGAAAGAATATACAAAATAATAAAAAACGATAAAAGACAAAAAAACAGTACAGTCCAGTTGAAAAGCAATATGAAGAACAGACAAAAAGAAAGTGTTATGGTGCAGAGTTAGTAGCAAAAACTGAGTAAACCTTTCTTATGGTATTCAAGGAATTGCAGAAGAAGTCCACAATGTTAGGTAGTTCGTTAACCGACCTACTGATAATAAAAAGTATGAATAAAAGAATTCATTCCTGCGTCAGTTTCACTTACTGGTGGAAAGACTTATGAAAAAAAACAGCTATTTGAAAAACAATACAAAATACTAATTGAAAACAATGTTCTTCATAAGTATTGGCATAGTATGTATAAATTCCAAAGATATTTCCAAATAAAACATCGTTTGGTATTAAAATTTATTCATACAAGATGAGACTTCAGAATAAAACTAAAAAGAGAGCTTTTTCGCTAATTTAAATAAATTCACTTTTTCTAAAATACGAACCACTTTTTAAGCATCAATAAAATTTAAATTTCTTAAGAAAAGAACTCTAGTTCATATATTCTACCAATCTCCTGATGAAACATGTTATTTTGATGCATTTAATTTCAATTATCCTCAGACTAGAAAAAAGCAACACTTAGATGAATGAACCAGAGATAACAGATGATTGATTTAAAGATTAAGTTTTAATAATTAAGTTTTCCATCAGTCTTATCATGATCTCTCATAAATGGAAATAATGGAGTTGTTATTTTACCTGCTTCAATCATTTCTCTAAATTCTCTTTTCTCTAAGTAGGTTGATGGAAGGTTTCCTGAATGAGTTTCCTTCCATTTTTTTAGATAATGAAGCAAAATAATGACAAATGGAACATGTGCTTTGTCCTTCTGCTCCAGAGATTCAAAGTCGACAGATTCAAAATGTGCTTGTAAACCAGGAAACGGTCTGTCTATTCGTAGGTCTGGAACAATGCTATCAGGATGTGACTCAGCTACAGTATGTTCTGGCACTTGTACTCTTATAGAGCATGCCATGCCATAACTACGGCAGAAAAGTAATGGTACACCAACTTCCCAAAGCTTTTTAGCAAGGGGTAATAATTTCCTGTAAAAAAATCGGGGAAATATTTAACTCAAGAACCATAACCTAAAATTTGAGTAACACTTGTACGTGAACATAACATAGGCAAGAATGATATTCGCAATTACCTTTCAGGTAAAGAAGTTGCTATGACTACTGAGAAATTGTTGAAAAAGTCAGGACTATTTTCTAAGAGATGCTCAACATCCTCATCGACATAATCTCCTTTAACGTCGGGATTCAGCTCAAGAAGCAATTGAGTCGCTGACTCTGCACGAGGCTTACCAATGCTCTCGGGGTCCACAAAAAAACTGTAAACATTTGATTCATAAAATATGATTGGGATTGATGGTAAAAAACAATGCGCGCCAGTCCCTCGCATCGCAATCGCATTCCCAGTTTAAAAATTGACCTAAAAGAAAGCTGTCATCCTATCTGAATTACTCATACTGTAGTAAAAGGAGTACATACTTGGTGCAACAGTCCTCTTCCGTAACTTTGGCTCCATCAATAATTGTAAATGAACCAATCCCGGGTAGAACTATAGACTTGAGTATTTCCGTACCGAGACCGGTCGCATTTATTAAGCAGACGTGTCCAGCTTCTAGGGCAGCTTGTCCGTGATCACCCCATAATCTGTTGAAGAAAGTAGTCATTTACAAAATTAAACACTTTACGTTCTAACACACAACCGTTTCATGCAAAACAGCTGCTCTTGCAGGAATAACACGGTAAAACATAAAATAAGAGTTTTAAATAAGTGAAAATTATTGCCCGAAACGATTGTTTAACCAAAAATGCATTTCCGACAGTTTCTATTTTCAAAGATTAAAACTGAATAATCTAATTAAAAATTATATTCAAACTAACCTCAACTGTCTGTCATATTTCTTTGCCTTCTCGGATTGCTCAGGTGATTTAGGTGCCGGAGACGCCATATTTTAATTATACAGTTGACAATAACGAAACGTATATGTTTGCAGAGCAACGACGAGAGCGAGAGGAGCGAGAGCACCCGCAAAGAACTGCACAGGCGGAACCGGCGGAACTATCAAACGCACGTCCTTTACGATAAGTCGGACATTTAGGTTGGGAATTATCATGATGCGTGACATCAGTCCATTCTTATTTTCAACATTTTTCATTTCTCTAATATTTTAAACTTTTCCTTGTAGGAACACTATACAACAATTTGGGTGTTTATTAATAAATTTTATTTATATATAACCACAGTATCCTCACAAACAAGACAGGAAAAATAATTCGGAAGAATGATGTTCACAATACTATATTTTCTCAAATCCTGTAATTTTCTTATGAAAGATTTGCTGCACAAACTATTAAAACTACGTGTGTAGTGGGCTTCTTACCCGCCAACGATGAAATAAAACAGAGCTGTTATTGGTCATAAAGATGTTTCTTTTTTAATATCAGAACACTGAATCATAAGAGAATTATTTATAAAAAAGTTAAGGAAAATGAAACTGATTCAACATCAAATGTTGTTCAAAATTATTATCAGGTTCAACAGTAAATGTTTCAAAGGTTAACCTCTTTCTTTAGTACATACAAAAATCACACAAATAGACTTACACACTCATTATGTTATTATCCCAGAAGAAATATTTGGCTCCACTATTATCGCTCGAAAAAACATTAAGTACTGAGATTACACATGAATCGTGTGAGCCCTTCATAGATAAGTTCATGTATATTTTCATTCCTTTTTCCAAAACACAAGAAATACTATCACTGTGTTCGAGAAATTCCCTGAGAATGATATCATCAGTTTTAAATAAGTATGATTTGGGACTCACTCTCACTCACTGAGAACACCTGCCAGTTCCTGATACCATAAAAATACCAGCAAGTTTAGTGGTTTTCAGAGGCACTTGAGTAACTTGAAGATTTCTTTATACAAGAAGTGCATGAGGTTCCCGGATAGCCAAGTGGGCAACGCGTTCGACTTCTGTGAAAGCGGTCCCAGGTTCGATTCCCGGTGGGAGCCTATGCGAGAAATAACCTAAGCCTTCGAAGCGCTTTTAACAATACTACTACTACAAGAAGTACATCAATAGAAGTTAGCTAGGTAATGCAAATAAAAGGTTCTAATTTGTTCATTAATCAGTCTCACTGATTTAATGTCCTTAGTCAAATTTATATATCTTAGAAGCCGTTTTAGTGGTTCAATAACTTTTGCTTTCCGTTTCTGGAAAACATGCATACCCAAAAATTAGTTGGGTAACAGTAGCTGTGATACTGATTATCTGTTTTATGAAATTTAAACAAAAAATTAAAATAAACACTGGAAGAAAACAAAGTTTTCTGTGTCATTAGCAGTGAAATTGTAGAATAATTAGAAATAACACTGGCATCAGGCAGTAATTATATGAGAATGTTACCTAGAGGAGGACTGCATAACACAGTTTGTAGCTATAACGGCAAATACTTTTCTTTCTTATCTGAAACTTCCAGCCAAATCAGTCTGTCATATCTGGGGATGAAATCAAGGAAATAGGAAGCTTTGTGTCATCCGGAAGTCCCAATTCTTATAAACAAAGTATTATTTTCTAAAACCTGTATCTGAAGGAAGGGGAAAAGTGAACATTCAAAGAAATATAGGAAGAGATTTCTTTCCTGCCTTATCAGTTTTATCAAAAAAAGTTATTTTATATGTCGTACCTTTCATAATTAGGCTTTCATTGATAATTAATTCAATTGGTAAGCTGTTCATATATAACTAATAATAGAGAGAGTCTTAGATTTGAATGGTCCAAAAAGGTGAATCTCTGATATTTATGGAGCATAAGAGTAACAGTGGGAAGCAATAGAAGATCCCTAAGAAGAAACGAAATTTTAAAGTTTAAGAAAAAGACTGAAGTTTTTTGTGCACATAATTAAACAGAATAAACAGTAATTGTTATGATAGGAAAAAGGTAACACAACTATTAAAAGAATGATTATATATGTAATACACCAAAGAGATTAATTGTATTTTATTATTGAGTTCAGTAATGAGTTATTTTGATTCCATTTGATTTATAATCCAAAGGAGCTCATTTTGATCACTGTCGCTGCATTTTCTTATCATCATCCCTAATCATGGTGATGTGTAGGGAGTTATATACATCCAACTGGACTTAAAAATCGTCATCTGTCATATAAATTAAATACTATGCAATCAAAATAGAAACTACTATCTACTCTGTGTAGGTTACAGCTACTATTAGAAATCTACCAAATACAAATAGATTCTTTTCCCAAGTTGGTTACATCTAACTGTAAAATTTCTCATATATAATATTTGTAAAGCTGGCAATTTAAAGATATCTTTAACAACATTATCAATATTCTAAGATACAAAGCAAAATTTGAAACAAAAGGTTCAACTTTTGTGATCATGATAAGAGAAGTCAGAACTAAGATAATTTTTATGATAAGAGCTACTTAAATTTTGAGTGATAAAAGCTAACAACAAAAGAAAAAAAGAACGAATAGAATGTTCTACATTTATTTTTGTACACGCTTAAGCAATTTAATCTTTTTTGAAAGCAATTTACTTGTATTTTAATTTTCCTTGGATGAGCAATGCAAAATCAATTGCTTTCATTCAATGATGAAAACTGAAAATATCTCTCAGCAATACATTTGATTTCTTATGAACACTTTCTCAGCACAAGGAGAGAAGGAAAGAATAAAAGAGATTCTGCAAATTACCAAAATTAATTTGTCTGTCATTTGAAATGTTGTAATCTGGCAACAAATAATGCCAAATCCCTGTCTCAAAAACATTGCAAAGTTGTGCTGCCGAAGAAGTCTTAAAAGTGAGATTTGCCAGAGAAACTGGGACTCATAAATCTCAATGACTCATATATTGCAATGATAATATCATTTTTTTTCACATTTTACTGAGTTTTTCACTTGGCAGAAAGAAACCACTCAAAAGTCACCCATCGATCACGAAAGAACAGTGGCAGGTACAAAGGCTAAATAAAGCAGCATAAAAAAGAAGACCACTATTTCTCAGTTGTACTGTTGACATTTCGATAAGAAGTTTTTACTTGTGCTAGTAAAAGAAAAATTATTTAAGAAATGAAAGGATTTATGATTTTTCCTTTGTATCCAGTTTGATGAGATAAGATTATGAGGTAACAAGAAAATCCCACACTTGGCAAATATCTATTTATATCTAGATAAGGACATCACAATAGCTTTCAGTAAGATTAGCAACATCATATATAAGACAGAGTTAGATTTGGTTGACATTCCAGACGGAATTATTGAAGTGAAACAGTAAGCATAAACCAAATAGTTAGTTGATGTTCAAGTATAAAATTGCAATTCTTTTAACTTAAGAACATTTGTTACTATTTGTAATTTGTTTAAATCAATTTTAGGAATATGTTTAAATCCTTGGTTTTATTGGCCATACTGGCCACCACTTTGGCTTTACCTGCACAAAATATCGAAACTGTGAAAGCTCGCTATGACAATTACAAAGTCTATAGAGTCATTCCTACCACTAAGGAGCAAATCAAAAAGCTGTATGAAATTGAAGAAAGTGGTGTTGGGGTAAGTAGAATATCAGTAAATTCTACTGTTTCATTTTACTATATTTATTATTTAAGGTAATATGGATAATTTTTGTTTTCTATTTCCTTATTTCAATTACTATTCAAGATCTCATTTTGGAGAGATCCAACGCATGCAGGAAGACCAGCAGACATTCTGGTTCCACCACATCTAATTCCTCAGGCCCATAATGTAATGAATTCTTTGGGGCTGGAATATGAAATCATCATCCAGGATGTGCAAAAGTAAGCAAAATTGGCATATCAGCAACTTTACACCAAGAATAAATTGACTGAGTTGATCTTGTTACATTAATTCAAGGAAGACTACCAAGAATTGGTATATTATTTACTATAAAATTATATCATAAGCAGAAATTATTATTTTGCACCTAGCTTTTCCCTTCTTCTTCTTGTTTCACATAAGCCTCCATATTTTAAGAAGCCCAATATCATTTAATTTTCATTGAATTAGATTTTGTTAATGAAGAGCTATTAAATTAGCGATGAGTAAGCATTTACTAAATTGATTGTTACTGGCAGTAAAAGTGCTTAAATCTAAAAATATAACCCAGAAAATTAACATTTTACAGCATACATCTGATTTAATGTAAGAACATTAATTTTTAAAAATCCTAGTATAATTTCACTCGTCTTGTAACTTAGAAGATTATTTCTTAAATATTTCTTTTCCATTCACGATAATTTTGGCTAACTTATAATTAACAATTTCTCCTTGTCACTTAAACTTTTCAAGGTTGATTGATGAGGTTCACCCAAAAACACGTCAAGCATCAGGAGGAATGGACTGGAATGATTATCACCGCCTAGACGAGGTAAGTAAATAAACTAAGAATGGGACTGATATTTATGGTAGTGATAGGTCTAGGAATTAATTTAAGACATGAAAAAAGGGAATAATTTATAACAATAAAAGAATAATATAATAATAATATTAAAAGAATAATTCTTTGAAAAAGTAGATCCAAGTCCATTCAACAACTATTTTCACTGAAATTTTCCCTCAACTTGGGATTCAACTTTAGTTTATCGTACAATTATGGAAAAATGTCGACAAAATATTTATATCGATATCAGTTTCATCATGATAGATTTTATCAGAAATGAAACACTAAATTAAAGCATTAATCTATAGGCATATAAGACGTGAAGAAATAGTCTTACAGTAAGAATGATTGAATTTTCATACTCACCTTCATTGTATTTTTCCTATTATCTCACAAAGATTTATGCTTGGCTTGATGATCTGGCTGCACAAAACCCAGATCGTGTGTCTATTGTCATTGGAGGCAGTACTTATGAAGGAAGGGATATCAAAGGAGTAAAATATACGGCTGGTGGTCAGAATAAACCAATCATTTTTATGGATGCTGGTGAGTTTTAATTTTCCAAACAAAGCTAACAAATTGAAATCATTCAAATCTTACTAATGCCTTCCAATGTACTAAATTAAAGGTATCCATGCTCGAGAATGGATTTCTCCAGCTGTGCAGACATACATCCTTAATCAAGTAATAAACAGCCAAGATCCTTCTTTAAGAGAACTTGTTGACGCTTTTGATTGGTACTTCTTCCCTGTCATCAATCCAGATGGTTATGAGTACTCTCATGAAAGTGTAAGTTGAAGCATTATTTTCATGAAACATTCACACAAATTTTCTTAATTACATGAAGAAAGAATTAAACCCATTAAATAATGCTGTGACATATTCTGATAGAAATTAATGAATCTTTTAAGGACCGAATGTGGAGGAAAACTAGAGGCCCAGGAAATCTCTTCTGCAAAGGAACTGATGCTAATAGGAACTGGGGATTCCAATGGAGCTGTAAGTATTTCTTCAAAGGATGTTGTCTCTTTGTGATAATACTAAGGAAATGTTTCTTTGATAATGCACTTTGTAACTTCAAACAAATATCAATGATTCTAATAAACGCCTATTTGCCCTTTGAAGCTGCTGGAGCCAGTGACAATCCTTGCTCTGAAACATACCATGGATCTGGACCATTCTCTGAAACTGAAACTAAAACTTTGTCAGATTTTATCAGCACAATGGGAAATGATTTGGTAATGTATATCAGCCTTCACAGCTTCAGTCAACTGATTCTTTTCCCTTATGGGTATACTGATGAGCACCTTCCAGACTATGACAATATGGTAAGAAGTGAATTGATAATATTCTAAATAAAATCAAATAGTTTCCTCGATTTATCAATATTATCCTCAACATATGTAGATAATAACTTCTTATAAAAGAAATCATAGAAAGAGATGTATGGATATTATGTATTTGAACCAAAATTTCTCTTTATCTATAGCTTACTGTGGGAAATAGGGCTGCAGATGCCTTGGCTACTCGCTATGGTACACAGTTTGTATGTGGAAACATTGTAGAAACTCTATGTGAGTAGATATAAGACTTATACATTTTTTTTTTAGAATAATGAACAGGATTAAATTCAAATGATCAAATGCTATTAAAATTCTTCAATTCTGAGATTATATGGCCATAAACATGCACTTTTAGTCATTCTATGAAGAAATAAAAGAAGTCAAATGAAGTCTTATTTGCTCAAATCTAACCAAAGAATAACATTTTTTAATTCCTTGACAGATGTAGCAAGTGGCAGCAATCTTGACTGGGTCAAAGGAAATTTCAATACTCCTCTAACTTATGTTTTTGAGCTTCGTGATCAAGGAAATTATGGATTCATCTTGCCTCCTGATCAAATCATTCCATCTGGAGAAGAGATGGTTGATGCCATGATGTCTTTATTGAAAGATGCCAAAACCTACCGTAGAATCTAACTCACAAAGATTCAGAGTTATTCAATTGAAATACAAATGTGCAGCTGTAAAATCTTTTGCTATTAAAATTTTATAAACTATTAGTGCTTTATTTATATGAAATACTATATATTTTAACATGTTATAAGCTAAGTATAGTAATCTAGTAATTCATAAGTGTTTCAAAAATACTCAGTCTTATTATCACAGAAACAAGACCTACTTCTCACACACGTCTATTTAATCTGAAATTTATCACTAGAAGATTGAACATTGATTTGAGACCTTGGTAATTTTAATGGATCTAAAATCACATAGAGGATAATCTTAGTCTACTCATCTATAATCTTCCCTTTACTCAGCTATCTAACTGGACTTTTAGGGGTGTAGAGAAATCAAGGGTTAGGAAGGCAAGTTATCCAGCTCATGGGCAGATATTAAATACTTCTCTCAAAATATCAGACAATGCAGATGCAGCTGGAGAGAAATGAAGAGGAGTTTTCATGAAAGTGAAAAACCAAATTAAAGATTCATCAGATGTTACATTTGAAATCTTAAATGAGATCAAATTCAATAGAGGCAGATGAAATGATGTGGACAATGATGAAGGATGGCTCAAGTGCTTTTTACTCATGTCCTTTATTCATTTCATTCTTGTTGTAATGAATTGTCAATTTAATTTTATATTTTATAATGAAACATTAATAAAAAATCTGGATGATTCCTGTGTTTGGTTTCTGCCACCATGGGAGAAAGACAAATTTCTCTGTTATAATTAGAAAAAGTTAAATTAAGATGAGTACTTAGCCAGAGGCATATCCTGGCTGCATTTTGCACTGACAACAGTTGTTTGATTCTCTTGCTTGTAGCTGAGTAACAAATGTCCCCTTCTTTTTTCTTCCATAGCAATAATAATGGAGAACCTTTTGACTCTATGCTTGTAAGTGAATTATATTCACTTACAAGCATAGAGTCCAATAGAGTGTTCCAATATAGGAAAAGTATCATGTTACCAGAATATTACGTTTTTTATTCCATTAAAATCCTTCCACAAGTCCACCATCTACTTAACTTATAAGATTATCGAAGAAAAATTCAATCGGGCGTGCTTTTGGAAATTTAGTCATGTTTGAGCCTCAGTAGCTACGTAACGGATGGGATATATGAGAAATGACTTACCATCCCATGATCAGCAATCATTTTTGTATATATATGCAAAGTTTCAGGTATGTATCTCAAAAAAAGCCATTTTGGACTTTTGTCCGGCTTTCTCCGATTTCAGCCCACTGTGCGGCGCGCCGGTTCGAATACACCTCCTTTCTTGCGCCTTCCACCGAGTGAAATGTGTGAATACGACGTACCCAAGCTCCCGACTAGATAAGAACTCACTGCTGCCGAAATACTTTTGGTTTGGATAAACTAAATGAATGGCATGCATGGAAAACCCCAGATGCTCGTGAGAGAGGGGCCTTGAGAATGCATATTCATTGACCGCCACTAGGAAACACTGCGACTTGAAATCCACCGGCACAGTTGGTATCTGTCGCATCTCTTTTACCCGACCCTCGCTGTTTTACTCCACCTCTCCTTAGAGCCTGTTAACCTTACCTTGATTCTTTCTTCCT
>KZ308931.1:165845-188170 GCA_000376725.2 Ladona fulva | reverse complement strand
CAGAACCAGATCACACCGATGTCGTCCGAATATTATTCTATAAAAGACGCCAAGAGGACACTAATCATTAATGACAGAATAATACAGCGAATAAATTCAATGAAATAACCCTTAAATGATGAATAAGAAAACAAAATGTAAGTAATATTTTACAAAACAAATCCATAATTTGCCTAAAATAATACCGACTAGCAACCATTATACGCAATATACCTAAGCATTATGAACTAAAGAAATATTATAACAATATTCTAAATAAAGGTATTCAAAATTATCCACACTATGGCTCCGGAAACTTTAGAAAACAGTAAAGCAAATAATTAGCAAAGACCAAATATTCAACTTTATCTTACGGATCCCGAACTTTCAACTGTTTTTCCAATGTTGTCATATCTCAAAACCCGTTCTAGGTTAAAACGCCTTAAGCCCGTATGACACAGTCCAATATATTGCAGATTGGATTGTGTGCCGTTTGCCACATACCAATTTCCAACCCAATTTCAAAACCCCAATTTCCCGACCAATTTCTCACCCAATCTGGCAATTAAAGCATGTTCTATTTTCTCTGGCCAATCTCCAATCAGAAGTGAGTTATATGCTATATGTTATATCGTGCCCTAGTGTCCAAAACAAGAAGCTTCATGAAAACATCCTGTTCTTCCTTGTTCTAAAAGACAGGAAACATCCAGTACCGGATAAGGAGAGTATCACGTTAGTTTTTTAAGATAATTCCAAATATTATTCGAAAATCTGGACGAAAGAGTTTTGCGTTGCTTATTCATACTATTTAATGATGTGGAATGTGGCGTACTCGTGCGGGACATTTGAGAATTAATGTTGACAATATTATTCTCATCTTGCTGAACAGATCGCCCAATATTGGGCTGCTTTCTTGTGCCAATTATTGGGAAATTTATTGGCCAATATATTGGACCGTGTCATACGGGCTTTAATACGAGTTTGTGAATACGGACTAGCTGTCGGACCCTTAAGTAAGGGTTAACCTAATTCGGGTTTTGTGCCTCTTTCCTGAATACGGCCGATACTTTTTTATAAAAGAATAGCATGCCTTTTGGAAATTTGATTAATAGTTGCATAAACTGGTTTGAAATATACTATATTCCAGTCATGCTTTGTTAATGCTTACACTAAACAATTTTACATATTTATCAATTTTCATTCAAACTCCACCAAATATTTGTCTTAAAGTAAAGAGCACACAAAAATAAATGAAAAGTGTACAGGGAAGCTTGATGCTCATAAAACATTGTGTGAGGTTAATATATTCTCAGTGTAAAAATAATTTGGAATAATGCACTTGGAAATTTTATCTTCATTTATGAACTCAATTTCTCCTCAAGCTAATAAGAGATGAGTGCATTAATGTAATTTTTTAAGTTAACAGGAGAAAATGGATTATATTGGGCTTAATATCCTTGAAATGTGATAGCCATAATTTTTAGAGTTTAAAAGTATTTGTGCCCTCAGAATATTTCTCCAAGTCTGTTAACTTAAAACTAATTATCTATAAACTTTTGACTAGTTTCACTCAATTTAAATCTCAGGTTCTTGTAAATATTGTGTTCATAAAGGCTTTCATAAGCCTATTAAAAACATTAAAACTAAAATTACTGAATGTTAGTCTTGGGTATTTGGAGAACATTATCAATAGTATATAATAGAACCCATAACTATGAATCTTTACTTTGAGGTTATTAGATAAGCAATGAGTAATACATGATGATTGTGCTTAATTTTAGATAAAGTTTTCTCTCAACTGAACAGAGTAACCACCTGGCAAGTGAGAGATTGTGGTTAGGGTCCTGGGGGAATCAGATTTTTTCTTTTTCAGTTCATTCTCTTTGAAAATAACGATTGGAATGTTTTTATGGTCTAATCATATTGAAAAATGACCTAATTATTCATTACCATTGGGCAGAGCAGACCTATTATGGAATCAACTTCAGCTGCTCTTACTACCTTTCTAACTGAATCTCATGCAGTGAATCTAGAATATAAACAGTTGTGTAGCCATTTACCCACACATTCTGCCTATCCCTTGATAATTAGTAGGTGACAATAAAGACCTGTATACACAATACAAAAGAATAAACGGTTAAAGCTGCCAATCACCAGAAAATGAATCTCATGGGATGGAGTGAGAAGATAACACAGCTTCGTTGAGTGCAATATACCATTCTGAGGAGGGTCTGGATCTAGTCAACACTTCATCACAAGTAGTTGACTAAAAAGCTGAATCATGTATGTATGATATTTAGCCATATTTATTAAGAAAGATTGTTGGCATGACCATTAAAATTCAACTTTCTAATAAATCATATCCTCCTGTGACATGTATGTGAGACTTGGACAATCAGAAAGAAATAATTATTCCATCACCTCAAGCTTAAGTGTGGATTTGGAAGAAACTAATGAAAACAAGCTTGGTAGAAAGAAAAATCAACGAAGAGGTAATACGGGAAGTGAAATAAAGAAGAGCCATTTTAAGAACAGTAGGACAAAGAAGAGTTAAAATGATTTGACAAGTATTAAGACATAATCAATACCTAACAAATATATTCGAAGGAAAAGTTGTAGGGAAGAAACCAAGAGGACGCCTCAAATCTACTTTTCTCGAGAGTATGAAGCATGAGATGGACTTAAAATTCTATGCTGGCCTGAAGTAGGCACCAATGAGAAGAGAGACATGGCATTGCCTTTAGTATATGATGATAATGATATCCTCCTAGAAGCATACTGAAGGTTTATTTAGAATATCTATTTAACTGAAGAGAAACAAAAATATCTTCTATATGGGAATCTTTGAGGAAAATATATAATTTTCAGTATTTCAGATGTCAAAGGAAGACTACTTTTATAGTCTTAAACAAACATGCATAAGAAACATTTATTATTCTGCCACTGCCTAATATTTACAGCAAATTTATGTTGGATAAGGCATAAATGGCATCAGCATAAAACAACTAAGGCAGTGAAACCTAACAAAAATTTAGAGATCCACCATAGGAATTTTTACTTTATGAAAAAATATTTCAAGTAAAAAATTAAATGGATTTAAATAAAATAACTCAGAATATACCATTAACATAGGCTATATTTACATAGAATTATAGAATGTATGCACATTTACAAGTTTTTTAAATTAGTATATCTGTGTATGTCTTACCAATGGCATGGACTTTTCCACAAATTAAAAACCCATTTTCTTCAAACATACAAACCGGGATGCACTACAAATTTACTTTCTGAATTACTGTGCTAACATAAATTAGACTGCTACAAGAACTCCATGCAAAATGTACTTGATAGAAATACAGATTAAACTAATTACTAAATACATCCTAATATATTATTTATTCTGGGTTTTGTTTCTAAAATGTGTGATTTTATGGCAATTAAACTTGGAAATTCGCCTTCTGTGTCTTACGTACATGCATTCACCAACAAAGTACATACATTCCAACTACCACAAATTTATCAATGAAATGAATAATTTTACAGCTGAATCTGATAGTTTGATCTCTGGATGTTAGCGAGTTTATTTCTTTTGTCGATATTTTTAATACGCTTTGGTAGAAGATTGTCTGGTCACTTAGATAACTAAATTTCTTTGTACCTAATTTTTTACTTGGGAAGGTAATTTCTGTCCAGTACCTCTTTCAAAATGGCAACTAAACGTGCTGTTACCAGCTCTCCGCCTAAGTTCGAAATAAAGCTTTCATATCCGGGGGCCTGTGATTCCCACATACGTGTACACTCGTCTCGCTCTTTGTCATCAACCATCATTACTGGAAGAAAAAATGATGTGATAAAGTACCCGTATATTGCATGACTTGCAAAATCATCCTTGAACGCTTGCAGAGTGAAAATCTTTTCACGTTTAGAGATTACATCTACTTCCTCCAGCCCAGTCAAATCTTTAAGTTCTTTTATAATCGTGTCATAATAGAAGGTGAATAAACGGTCAAACTCTGCCGCTCTCAATTCGGGAGTGGTGTTCATAAAAATGAAAAATGAAAGATCTATAGCCGGTGATGCATATCGAGCTGTTTGGAAATCTATAAGTACCGACTCAATGATAGATTCTCCATTCATAACCCTCTCCGAGTAAAGTATGTTATTGCGACAGAAGTCACCATGGCAAATTGTAGCTAGAGGACCTTCAGGACGAACTAGGGCTTGCATCAGGTTCCATGGATCGGCCGTGATCTCCTTAAATTTTTGTACCCGCTCCGTGTACTCAGGATCTTTTTCTAACGCCTTGTAAACCCGTTCATTAGCTAATTTCAACATTGGTTCGATGGGCCTGTTGATGGAGGCTTCCTGATAAAGAGATAACAGGCAATAAAAAACATGGGCCAAAATGGGACGAAAAGAGCTCTACGATATGATTAATCTAACCTTGAAACTGGAAGCAACTTCCAAGAATTTCCTTTCGTCCGTTTCCTTCCACCTGTAAGCCAGGGCGTGGGAACGGGCAACGGCTTCCAATGCTTTCTCTACATACTTAACACCTAGCGCAACCCGGTCTCCTAAGACGAAGTTCCGCGGGCGTAGATCCTCCAAAGCTATCACAGCATCAATATCATCATAGTGAGAGTAATAGCACTTGGGGAATAAGTTGAGTGGTCTTGCTCTATTTTTCGACCCGTCAATGAAGTACTGGAACTTCGGAACCACCTCAGAATACCACAAGATCTCATTGAAAAATTGTTTTTCCGACTGAAGCGCTTCTCTGAGTATGGGGTTGTCAACTATTAACTTGAGGAACAATGGGTGGGATTCAGTTCTAACATATCCATCCTCTGGTATTTTCAACTGTAGAGTCACAGAATAAGTAGTGGAAGCAAAGTTATCCTTCTTCCCTTCTATGAATTCAACTTCGCTTTTGATCAATTCAGCACCTTTCCACGGAGCATATGATTCCAAAATGTTTTTCACTACTTTTTCCCTAATCCAGTCCTGGCGATCCATCACTACGTCGTCGTCGTTCATAAATGACATCTAACTATGCCACTGCTCGCATAGACCACTTCTGTGCTTCTGCTCTCAGTCACTTGAATTCCAAGGCCACGGAGTGAATTGAGAGATGCGACATGGAAACGAACAACGTGTCAATCGGCATAGTCACAGACTCGAGTATTGCTTTATCTCTCTAACAAGGCATATTCTTTCCTTTCATTCAAAAGTAGTTGATAATGTTATGCAAACGATTTCTTAGAGGTAGAATTGTTCTCGACAAAGATAAGTTCCAGGCGTGCTATGGATGTGGAAAAAGAACATCATTCTGACTAGTCATTTTCAGAATGATAAATTAAATAATGATGTTATCGCTAATTGCCGATAGAAGGAATTTTTTATAAGAGAGATAAAGAGAGTAAAGAAATGTGTGTCATCATGAATTTCCTATCGGAAGGACTACATTCCTGATGTTTATTTTGTTTTCCAAGTTAGATAGCCCGAAATCTATGTTATTCAAGTAAAATAAGGAAGTGCAAAATAAAACTTATAGCCTTGATTTAAAGGTCTAACTTCATCGATGAGATACCGGAGAGCAAATTTTTACCATTTGATCTCCTCCAGTCAGTGACGCAATGCTACCGGAGCGCCACTTCGCCAATAGGGTGATGTGGTGGGTGAACAGGAGAGGATGGGGGATTTGATGCCTCTAGTTTGGAGATGTTTTAATGTCACATTTAGTAAACCCGTTTCATGCACATGCAGCTTTACGATTAAATAAATACAACGGCTGCCATAAAAAAATGTTTCATCACTGATGAGGATTGATTTTTCATTACGGATACAGATTACAAAGATATTAGGAGATTAATTTTAGGAGAGTTCAAAGACAAAATAGAAGAAAGGAAAACGTTTTGCGTGTGTATGTATGTATATATATATATCATCAGCCTTTTTCAATCCGACATCGGCTGTAGGCCTCCCAAGCGCTTTCCAATTCTCCCTGCTGAGCTTCTTTTGTTGTCATGTTATAAACGAGTACTACGAGTATAACAAAAAGTTTGGGGGTCAATTACCGGAAACGAATTTACTATTATCTGATGTCCTGAATACTGATTATCCTCTTGCATTTGTGTGGGATAAATACTTCTTACATAACATTTTAAATGGCAATATTAAATCTTCTGAACTGCTCTCTCTAATAAATTTTAATTGTCCATTAGTTATAACTAGAAAACGCGATCTTTTTAATATACCATATTTTATCATCACCATTGTAACTCTGTCCTAGGACAGGTTACAATTACAATGCCAATGGCACTGCTGTCTCAAAGCATCTCTATCCTGTGCATCCCGTTTCACATTTTGATATTTCCTCCTCTTTAGTATTCCAAACCTCCTTCTTCCTTTTCCTCTTTCCTTCAAATATTTTCTTCTGTAGGCAGTCTGCTCTTAGAATGTGGCTTATCCAGCTTGCTTTTCCTTATACATTTCATGATGTCTCGTTCTTCTCCAACCCTTCTCAGTATTTTACGTCTTCGTAAATACTAATTTTAAATCTCTACCGGATCTTGCGGAAAATGACTGAGGCATTAGAGAAAGTAGAGAAAATTTAGAGTAGTCGTAGCACGTAAATTTACACGTTATTCGTCATTTACGTAGAAGTGTGAATACCCTTTCATTCGAATCCTTGGGATAATATGTGTATTTTGAGAATGAACTTACCAGGTACGCTGATGTCTTACGGTTTTCCGTTCTCAATGATAAAAGTCATTAAAATTAAGTCGTAACCTGATTATAAGTATAAAAAATGATTTGTCGCAGATTTTATTATCGCGCTCCAAAAATATTTTCTATCTGTTTTTATCCCTCGCGCTCTCGCCTTCAAAATGTTGAGGGAGCTGAGCTTAGTCGTGCGAAGTTAGCATTCAGCGCACAGATTCAGCGTTACATTAGCAGTAGCGTACTAATTGTTGAAGTTGTATGTTGGTGAAAGTTTCGTTAAAGGCATGAAAAATATATCTTAAGCAATGGCGAAGTTAGAAAAGCTGGAAAATTTAAATCCAAAACTCTTTAGAAGATGTGATGATCGTGTGATATCGTCTGAAGAACAAGATGAAAATGTATGTGATGAATTTGACAACAGGGAGATATTTGGTTAGTATCAGTGTAAAGTAATTTTTAAGTTGTTTCATGATTGGAATTATGAAATAAATTATTTTTCAGATTTAATAAGAAGTATTAACGATCCTGAGCATCCCCTAACTCTAGAGGAACTCAACGTACTAGAAATAAACAATATACATGTAAGTAAACCATTTTTTCAAGATTTATATTGTTATATTTTTCTGATTTTCCTAAATTTCTCCCCTTTCTAGCATTTAATAATTCTGAATAATGGAGGATTAGTTCTATGGATTGGTGAATAACTGCATGGTATGATTATAATTATCGGAATAAATACCTGTTATATTTGTACCTTACTAAACATTAAATGCAGTCATAGTGAGCTACGAAAAATGAATATCCGTCTCTGACGTCGCTAGCCTATTCGGAATTCAGCTAGTAAAAATTTATTTGTTTTAGATCTATTTGGTGCCAGAATAATTTGTTGCGTTTTGCTAAATATTCAACTGTTCTGGCTGGTGAATAAACCAATTTATTCTTATTGGCTCTCTGGTTTTCCTTAAAGTCCTTTATTTTCTCGAATTTGGTTATCTGTCAGCAGCTCATCTAATATTTATGATCTATGGATTCTTTTCTGTGATCCGGTTTTAAAGTCCTTTGTTCAATATTTTGAAAATATTTTAGTTGATTATAATAAAATGTCTTAACGTTTACTTTCATCATGGCTACTCAAAATAATTCAAAATTTACAGTATTTTCGTATTATACGGTTTCTCCCCCTTTCAGCGGATGTGATTTATAATACCATTTAATATTTCATTCCCACTAGTTTGGATGTATATGGTCTTTTTCGCTTTACATTAGTTTTTAGTTTTCTCAGATGGTTTAATTCGATTTTTTTCGTGCTGATTTAGCCTCCACTTGCTCCAGCTATTGACTATTCCTAAAAGAACTACGTGTTATTTCATACTTTAACAAATTTCAGCCGTTTAAATTATAAGTTCTAATCACAATAAAGTATTTGTTAGTATTTCATCGCACTCGCTTCTTCAAGTCACACTACGCTTCGGGGGTCTGTAAAATCAATTATAGACTTGGTGAAGGTGTAAAAATTATGAAGATATATTTCTATTTTTGTCTTTTATTTTACGATGTTGTGTAGGAGCAGGTCCATTGAGAGCTTGGGGCATAAGAAACAGTCTTTCCCGTCTCCCCATTCATAGATGCTCTGGTCTCACTAAAAACTCACACAAAGGTAAATTTCGTTAACAGCTTTTGTGTGATTAAGAAGAGATTTTACCATTCTTTCCTCTCATATTTTCAAAGAGGAAATTTTCTCTTATTCACAATCATGTTCAAAGTAGTTTATAATAATAATCGTGGTGTATTTGCTGTTACATTATAAAACACGATTTTTCGGTAAATTTAACTACCCTCATTCATTGCTAGTAATGTTGATTATGAAGTCCATGTGTATCATAAACTATTTTTAAAAGATGAGAGGTAGTGTAAAGTAATTCTTATCCTTGAGCCAAATAAGATTTGTTGACTTCACTTTTTCATCTCACCCCCTTTAGTCACTCTTTTTTAACTCAGATTCTGATACGTTGCACAATTTTTTCACTACTTCAGAGCTATTTCTACATTTATCTCCATAATTTTCATTCGAAGGTTCCCCATTTGCTAGCATCATAAGTTCATTATCTCCTGTAGATTCTGAAGACATTTTTAAAACATGTTGTTTTCCATGTAACCTGTGATTATTGCTTTTCTTACATGTCATAGTGGTGTTTGATTAAAGCTCTCTTGTTATTAGATTTTTGAGACTTTAATATCCTTTNCTATTGGTTTATGAAATGTTTTTAGATGAGACTATTTACTGCATGATATTGTATTGTAAGGTCGATATCCATTCTTAACTTATTATCCACTATATCATAAAATTTGCTAATGACCATAATGATGCAAGAACTTAAGAAAAGGACACTGACATTAATATTTATCATTCAGAAATATTCAATGCAGAAGAATATTATTTTGGTCACTGCTTCCTTTTATACTCCCCTTCTTATTGACATGAGGAATCCTTCATAATGTATACTGCTGTGACTTGGTTAAGGAGATACATTTGAGGGATAACTCACAGTGTAACTATTTCATGTCCCAAGTAGGCCTTCTTTTGCCTGTATAATGGAACAAAATTTGCAGGAGTTCAGTGACAGCAAAGTTAACACTTTGGAACGTTTACAAGTTTTGAGTAAACCTGATATTTATTTTCTAATACCTCGATTACTTTTTATGAATGTACATTAACAGCTGGTCGTTTTGCATCATAGTTCCCTACCAATATTCAAACCCAGGACTCTAACATCTTGAGCCAGTAAGGAATTAGGCTCTTTTCTAAGCTCATTCATCTTTCTGTAAATGTGTGTATATATATGTATCTATTTTCCTATTAGTTTTGTGAAATGAACAGGACAATGCTTGCATATCATTAGTATTTGTGCAACTGCACAAAATTGCTATTAGATTAGTTTGTTTAGAGATATTGAATAACCTAAACTGAGTTATTATTCATATTTTAGGATTTCTATAAGTACAAAGGATTTTATTGGAACTTTTCAGGTAGACAACCAAAACAATGAGATCAATGTACGGTTTACTCCAACAATACCACATTGCAGCATGGCAACTCTCATTGGGTTATCAATTCAAGTGCAGTTGCTGAGAGCACTTCCCACTAGATTTAAAGTAAGTGTTCAAGTCACTCCAGGTTCTCATGCTTCTGAAAGTGCTGTGAATAAACAATTAGCAGATAAGGAAAGAGTTGCTGCAGCCCTAGAGAATACTTATCTTCTGGAAGTGATAAATCAGTGTTTAACTCTGAAGCAAGGTGCATGATAGGTCAGAATTTAATTCAGAAATAAATATCTATTTATCTATTTTATTATAAAGAAGAGAGACCTTTGTCTCATCTGTAACATATTTGTGAAAATAAATTGCTGTTAGCACATAATAAAGTTATGCTTTTTTTTACATGATCTATAATTACAAAAAAAACTTAAGTCTTTTTATCTTTCATGGGTTTTGGTCCTGGAGGAGATGCTGCACTGACTTTGGTGGGATCATTTTTAAAAGTTTTCTGTATAGGACCTCTTCCAGCTTTCAAGAATTGTACTTCATCAAACCTTTGCCTCTCTTCTAATTCCCTGGTTATCTTCATATTCTGCCAGGCTGGAAATGAAGTAAAACTAGTTAAAAAAAATATTTTTAACGTATAATTCGATCAATATAAAAATCTAAGAAACTACAAGAATAAAATAATATGATTGTTATATTTACAATCTTTGAATCCTTTTACAAATCCTTTCTGTTTCATTGGTAATGTATCCTTGCTATGAGTGACTAACTTTTCTATTTTGAAATAATCCCTAACAGTAGGTATCCTTAGAATTGCAACTTGCCCCAGAGAGATAAAATTGGAACAAACCCAGTAGCAAAGAATTGCCTGAAAGTGAATGTTTTAGTTATTTATTTGAAAAATTAAGGTTTTTTTACCATTAAATATGTCCTATGATAACTTACACCAGGAAAGTTCATTGTGAAAGGCAGAATTATAACAGGCATTGCTCGTAAGACATACTTCATCATGTGCATGTTGCTGGAAGTTAACTTGGCAGCATCTGTGCCAACCTGTATTGAGACCATTAAATCAATTATATATTTATATAAGAGAGCAACGAAAGATTTTCTCAGTAGTCAGTGAGTAATAACCTCTATCGTGAGCCACAAGGTGGCACTAGTAACAATGGGTAATATGAAATACTGGTCAGGAACAGTTAGATCCGTAAACCAGAACAAGCCTCCTTCTTTCAAACTCTCTACAGGACATGCAGCCATTTTTCTTAGAGATAGGAAGAATGATATAAATAAAGGTGCCTGAAAAAGTAAACAAAAGTTTAAGTGGTTCTTGAAATTCACAAAGAATATCAGCAAGCTAAGAGTTTTATTTCACCTGAGCCAAAGGGACTACCATATTCTTCAAAGGGTTGAGATCCTTTTCCTTCATAAAATTAACCATTTCCTGTGCATATCTGGCAGCTGAAAAATAAAAATTCATCATCAAAATTATAGTTGTGAAATTTTTAAGAAAATGATTATTAAAAATAGCAGTAAAGGTCCAAATTTATCACAATGTAGTAGCAGTTGATATCTTGTTCACTTTCTAAATGTATACAGTGGCAACTGTGTATAACAGAATCCGTACAAAGCACTTGTCCATTATGGAAAAATTCCTAAATTGTGGTATTGGAATTTACATTAATGTGATTCAAAACTGTACATGACAAATTTTTTTGGCATCATGTGGTTCCACTTAAGGCAGGTTTCACTCTACTTATTAAATTACAGATCTTCACATCTTAGTGATCAGTGAATGCAGTAGAAAATTTAATTTTTCTTAATGCCTTTGGCAATTTGATTCAATGGTCTCAAGTGAGGTGCCTAACTGAGAATTCCTTTAGATTTTGTTGGGCCTTAAACAAAGATTAAGGTTGCAAATAAAACTAGAAAACAAGAGACATTACTGATAAAATGTTTCATTTGTGATATATTCCTAAGCCAAAAGAAGCTATCATCAAAAATTAGCATACAAAAATGTTAAAGCTTAACCTGATCCGAAATGCATGGGGCCAAGATTGTTCTGGAAATTCCATGATTTTGGAAACATAATTTGGAAGAGAGAGAGAATTGAGACAAAAGCCAGACTTTCAGAAAAATCGATTATTATTCATAATATCCAAAGATATTAAAAAATACATTAATGAAAAGTTAAGTGATATTATGTTATAAATTTAAAAATATTTTGGACTGGGGACATTCAACCTCTGTAATAATAAGGGTAAATGCTCATTTCTTCTTTATTGTATACAGAAGCAATATATGCCAAACCTTCAAGTATTTGAAAATGAAAGAAATTCTAAAAAGATTAATATTTTGAAAGGGAGCATTTAAACATTACATTTAAGAGCTTATTCTCTCACAAAATGTTATCTTCCATGTTTACTTTAGGAATACTCTTTCTCCACAAGAGATCTCCGATGTTCCTTTAATAACATTGAGCTGCCAAAATCTTCCTCTTTCACTGCAAATAGAATAATTAGCCTATGGTGTTTCTAGTAAACTTCCACTTGTTGTAAACACCCATTGATTATAAAATATAATGAGCATGTTAGGAAAGCACAATTGGTTGTTATTAAATTTCAAGACTCCATTACATATATAGCGCAGCAGGCATACACATTTTGATTTTCTATTTACGGGATCATCACATGATGACAAACGAGTATTATATTCTAACTTTTATTGTTAATTCAAGACTGAAAGTGAAAATGTATTTAAGTAACAATCAATTGCATTTTTTTCCATTATAAGAAAAGAAAGTTATATTACCATCTAGCTGATTCCCTGTTTGTCTAGCTTCCGTCATTTTCATTTGTAATACTTGCATTTGTGGTAGGTAGTTATTCATTTTTGCAGCATTTCTTTGGGCAATAATCACCAGCGGAAATATTAAAATTCGCACGACAACCGTACCTAGAGAACATAGAATTCACCAATGTCGTTACTTACATAGATAAATTCACCATAACTTATTAAAACAATACCAACCAATGGCAATTGATGCCCACCAAGGCAAGGAACAACCAATATGTAAGAATTCCATAGCGCTTTGAATAACTCCAACAGGGGTGTTTCCCCCAAGTCCAAGACTTGCAAAGGTAGGTTCCCCAGCAATTTCCGTAACGGAGTCTATAATCTGCGTTACAGGTAGCTCAGGAGGTTCAGGTATCATTTCTGAGGGAATATCAGATGTTTTTGCTGTCTCTCCTATTGATCCGGCGTTCGATATATTTAATGTATGTCCTTGTTGTTGACTACCTTCTAAAACAGGACTTGAGTGTGATGTTGGAGAGTTTGCAATTGTTTCCGTATTTAATGCATTAGTTGAAGATTTTTCTTTAATATCAGTACTAGTACTAAGAAACCGGCTGAGCCTAACTGTCAGTTGATCATGTCCTCTATGCTGTAGGAATGGTGAACCATAACCGATTTCCCAGCATGTACGCTTAATTTTATGATATTCATGGTAGCATCTTTTATGCACTGGAACATTCTTTTCATTCTGTAATATAATACATTTCACAGACTTAACTTTCACTAATATATCTAAACATCATCGCTTCATCAAAACTTTATGAAAGAGAAATATAATATTTATCACTCTTTTTCTGAGATAAAATTTACTTTACCTTTAAGTGGATAATAAATAAGGATGTCGAAGAGCTCCTGAATGTTTTCGCACACCTATACGACGTTATGAGGGATGCCATTTTAACATACGCGTAAGGAAATTTCCACCGTTTCCACGCAAGGATATTATGAAAAATCTCACTTTCAAATATATATATATATATATCTCGAATTAATAAGGATATTTAAAAAGCTTAAAAACGGTCGACTGAGTCGATATAAGTAACATGTTGTAATTCATATACATATCGAGTAGAATAATCAATATAAAGTTTATTAGTTAAATAAAGCGTTTGTGAGACTGTTCGTTGATTTTCATACGCCATTCCGTTCAATAACTGATATCTTCGGTGGAATATTCCTAGATGGTACGGAAAATAAATTAAACTTTTATTCAAATTATCTCGAGAAAATTTTAGCGGAAGAGGTAAAGTTTCGGATATTATGCTGACCAACTTGTTATTGAGTGGTCGCCTCTCTTCCGGTGAAGTCACCGCCAAAGTAGACCTTCAGTTTGCTCGTTATACCTATTGTCTAAGGTTGATAAAAGAGCGATTGAATTTTCGTCAGCGTTCTTTAGCATTCTGAAGGTAGTAACTGTTGCCAGGAAAGATCAACAGAAGGAAAATGAGTGACAGGCACCTGGGAAAAGGTAATGTTAATTTATTTTACTGTTTTGCTACAGTACACTTCAATCTTTCTTAACATTTTATTTAACATTATGATTTAGGTGTCGCTTGCGCTTAAACTTTTTAGCACTTATATTTATATTTTTCTGATTTTCCTAAATTTCTCCCCTTTCTAGCATTTAATAATTCTGAATAATGGAGGATTAGTTCTATGGATTGGTGAATAACTGCATGGTATGATTATAATTATCGGAATAAATACCTGTTATATTTGTACCTTACTAAACATTAAATGCAGTCATAGTGAGCTACGAAAAATGAATATCCGTCTCTGACGTCGCTAGCCTATTCGGAATTCAGCTAGTAAAAATTTATTTGTTTTAGATCTATTTGGTGCCAGAATAATTTGTTGCGTTTTGCTAAATATTCAACTGTTCTGGCTGGTGAATAAACCAATTTATTCTTATTGGCTCTCTGGTTTTCCTTAAAGTCCTTTATTTTCTCGAATTTGGTTATCTGTCAGCAGCTCATCTAATATTTATGATCTATGGATTCTTTTCTGTGATCCGGTTTTAAAGTCCTTTGTTCAATATTTTGAAAATATTTTAGTTGATTATAATAAAATGTCTTAACGTTTACTTTCATCATGGCTACTCAAAATAATTCAAAATTTACAGTATTTTCGTATTATACGGTTTCTCCCCCTTTCAGCGGATGTGATTTATAATACCATTTAATATTTCATTCCCACTAGTTTGGATGTATATGGTCTTTTTCGCTTTACATTAGTTTTTAGTTTTCTCAGATGGTTTAATTCGATTTTTTTCGTGCTGATTTAGCCTCCACTTGCTCCAGCTATTGACTATTCCTAAAAGAACTACGTGTTATTTCATACTTTAACAAATTTCAGCCGTTTAAATTATAAGTTCTAATCACAATAAAGTATTTGTTAGTATTTCATCGCACTCGCTTCTTCAAGTCACACTACGCTTCGGGGGTCTGTAAAATCAATTATAGACTTGGTGAAGGTGTAAAAATTATGAAGATATATTTCTATTTTTGTCTTTTATTTTACGATGTTGTGTAGGAGCAGGTCCATTGAGAGCTTGGGGCATAAGAAACAGTCTTTCCCGTCTCCCCATTCATAGATGCTCTGGTCTCACTAAAAACTCACACAAAGGTAAATTTCGTTAACAGCTTTTGTGTGATTAAGAAGAGATTTTACCATTCTTTCCTCTCATATTTTCAAAGAGGAAATTTTCTCTTATTCACAATCATGTTCAAAGTAGTTTATAATAATAATCGTGGTGTATTTGCTGTTACATTATAAAACACGATTTTTCGGTAAATTTAACTACCCTCATTCATTGCTAGTAATGTTGATTATGAAGTCCATGTGTATCATAAACTATTTTTAAAAGATGAGAGGTAGTGTAAAGTAATTCTTATCCTTGAGCCAAATAAGATTTGTTGACTTCACTTTTTCATCTCACCCCCTTTAGTCACTCTTTTTTAACTCAGATTCTGATACGTTGCACAATTTTTTCACTACTTCAGAGCTATTTCTACATTTATCTCCATAATTTTCATTCGAAGGTTCCCCATTTGCTAGCATCATAAGTTCATTATCTCCTGTAGATTCTGAAGACATTTTTAAAACATGTTGTTTTCCATGTAACCTGTGATTATTGCTTTTCTTACATGTCATAGTGGTGTTTGATTAAAGCTCTCTTGTTATTAGATTTTTGAGACTTTAATATCCTTTAAATTTATTTAATTGAAATTTTGTATTTATTATTTTCAGAATTATCAAATAAAAGAAATATTTATATACAGTGATGCCTTGGCTAACAAAGATAATTAGTTCTGGAATCACTTTACTGTCCGAAAGGTGATGATATCAGGCATCTCACTTCTCACTGTCTTGAGTATAAACAATCCATTTGGGTTGGTGGGTGTCCCCTGTGTGATGTGCTCAGCTCATTTTTTTGCCATACACACAGATGGAATAAATAACATACTGGAAAGCCCAGACTGTTTATTTTTGCTGCTTCATGTTAGCATGCACTTGCACTCTTAAACATTCATTAGCCGAGTCCAAGAAACAGTGAAAAAAATCTTTATTAGTGGAAAAATTCTTTAGCTGAGGTATCACTGTTCTAAGTTATTCAGAACTAATTATTAATCCTTTATTTTGAAATGTATTTATAGTATGAAGATAAATACTTGCCTCTCTTTATGTTCCTTTGGAGATGTTTTGCCAAAAATTGGTATATATTGTTATATTATTTGCTCTATGAACACATTGAGCTTTCATTTGCAAAATATATGAGCTTACTTTCTTTCTTCTAAAGGCTGAATGGTTACATAAAATGTAATCACATTTTTTTCTATCAATAGTGAGTTATATTGTTGATTATGGAGTGAGTAATAAGGTGATGCATAATGTGTTCAATCAGTAAATTGTTAGAGAATTTTCTTGTTGTTATATAGGTTATTTAAATGAGCTCAAGATGAAATAATATGCAGTTTTATCACCGTTGATACATTTTTTAACATTATTGACATTAAATTCAAACAAATATCCATATTTTATATTAGATGTCTTTGATAAATGAGTACTGAGATGATTCCAATAACACTATTTATTATTGAGATGCATCCATTTGTCTGATGAGGATAGATACACATTCAGCATAGCTAGGCACAAAAAGCTACTACTGCATGATCATGTGCAGAAACAGAAGTGAAAATGTACGAAACACGCTGATCCACTATGTGGGCAGAAAAGAAACTACAAACAAAGTAAAAGCAAAATAAACTCTGCGGTTTTCACTGTGGTAAAATCAAAACATCACAACATTTCACTTTTAGGTTTTCATGCATATTTGTACTATAACCATCTAAATTTCAATTTGATTTAATCTCCCAAAGAAGAATGGACTTGAAAAAAGTCTGACGGGATCGAGAATCAAACCTGGGACTCCCAATTGCCGGTCAGGTGCTCTGTCTTTTGAGCTATCCTGGCGGAACATTTCTCCAAGCCATTCAGGAGACTTTGTGGGCAAGGACTTCGCAATTTTGCCCACATGGTGGCATCGTTCGCAGTCACAGCTTCATATTATTATTTATTAGATTAAATCTGTGGGTGGATATAAACCAGGTGGCAGAGTTTGCTGTCATACAATGACAGTCACGAAAGTTATTTAAAATCCAAATCAAATACATCATCAAGACTAAAATATAAACAAAGGTAACATAAATACATCATCAAAAATAAAGTACTAATAATCAGCATAACCACTTATTCAACATGATCAATATTCACTCAACAACTTGTTCATCATATGTACTTATTGTTCACTAATTCACTACAAGTCATTAGTTCTATTGATGTTCAACTTTTGTCACTAAATTCAGCACTTACACTTACAGATGCTAGCACCACAATTAACGAGTACATAAAACACTTAATAGATAATTTTAAGTTTTCTCTTGAATGTTTTTCATTTGCAATAAAGGGATTGAAAACTTCTTCAGGTAACGTTCCAATCCAATATGAATCTGTTCAGAAATGAGAATTTTCCGATGTCTTTTCTGTTAGTAAAAGATCGAACTTTCTAACTGTGATAATTTTTTCCATGCAGTTTCACCTGTATATGCGTGGTAAAAACACCCTAACCTATTTACTTTCCTTTGCTTTTCTAAAGTGTCCCATTTAAGCTCCCGTAAAATTTCTTTGACGCTATCAGAATTCATAGAAGCACCAGCCACACAAAGTGATAGAAAGGAAACCCCCTTCAGGTTATAAACAAGGGAATTGGCACTAAAGTAAAGTAAACACAGGAATAAGGCAATTGGGAGACCCAGGTTCAATTCCCAATCCCGTCAGACTTTTTTCAAGTCCATTCTTCCTTGGGATTTTTTTCTGGGTGCGCACCATCTTCATTATTCATCTCGCAAAATCACCCTTACCCGTTTTCCTTGATTTAATCTTTAGACCGAATGATTGTGAATTTGTATGATTTATAAGATTTATAGAAGCTCTTTAGTTTTGCTTACCTTAAATCACAGCACAGCACAATCATTACCCACCCTTATTATGTTGCCTTTTTAGAGATTCTCTTCCTAAAGAAATGTTGCTTCTAAGAGAATTAATATCAAAGAATGATGGATGACAGGTTACATTTATAGAACATCAGAGGAAATTGTACTTTCCTCTTGCAAATTATTTTTTACATTATTGCCTTCCTTACAGTCTGTGATTGTGGTTTCTTTTCTTAAAATAAACCTACATGTTATGAAATGGGCTCTTTTATATAAAGATAATATGTTGGTATTGCTTTTATAGCATGGCAAGTTTATCTGTCAGCATGAGGTTTACATCGTAGATTCCTCTGGGTTACCTATGAAATTATCATAGAATTCTGCCCTAAATATTTTTGTTTTCCCATTTTCAAGATTGCAGTCTTCTCTGTAATGTTCACCTGAAATACCCATGTAGTAGATTGCATCGCTTCAAATATTTCACAGGATTTGAGAGATTAACCTAATGATATTTATCTGCCATATGTTTTTCTGTACCTCTTAGCGTATAAATACCTGGGTGAATTATTCAATCAAGTGATTAAAATTGATTTCCTACTTAGACTGCTGCTGTGAATTATGTCCAAGACCATAGAAAATTTGAAAGAAGTTGTTTAATATTACACCTAGCTCCACATAAATCTTACCACCTTCGATGCAACCCGCATAACTAGTATGAAGCCCGAAGAGAGCGAGTCTAAAGTTTTCTCTGCATTCTATTGGCTATTGGAAGGAGGGAGCTGAGTGAAACACTTTGTCGGCGCCTTCTTAAATCGTTGTGAAACGCGTTGAAGGCTATTATATCATTATTATTAACATAAANAAGATTAATATTTTGAAAGGGAGCATTTAAACATTACATTTAAGAGCTTATTCTCTCACAAAATGTTATCTTCCATGTTTACTTTAGGAATACTCTTTCTCCACAAGAGATCTCCGATGTTCCTTTAATAACATTGAGCTGCCAAAATCTTCCTCTTTCACTGCAAATAGAATAATTAGCCTATGGTGTTTCTAGTAAACTTCCACTTGTTGTAAACACCCATTGATTATAAAATATAATGAGCATGTTAGGAAAGCACAATTGGTTGTTATTAAATTTCAAGACTCCATTACATATATAGCGCAGCAGGCATACACATTTTGATTTTCTATTTACGGGATCATCACATGATGACAAACGAGTATTATATTCTAACTTTTATTGTTAATTCAAGACTGAAAGTGAAAATGTATTTAAGTAACAATCAATTGCATTTTTTTCCATTATAAGAAAAGAAAGTTATATTACCATCTAGCTGATTCCCTGTTTGTCTAGCTTCCGTCATTTTCATTTGTAATACTTGCATTTGTGGTAGGTAGTTATTCATTTTTGCAGCATTTCTTTGGGCAATAATCACCAGCGGAAATATTAAAATTCGCACGACAACCGTACCTAGAGAACATAGAATTCACCAATGTCGTTACTTACATAGATAAATTCACCATAACTTATTAAAACAATACCAACCAATGGCAATTGATGCCCACCAAGGCAAGGAACAACCAATATGTAAGAATTCCATAGCGCTTTGAATAACTCCAACAGGGGTGTTTCCCCCAAGTCCAAGACTTGCAAAGGTAGGTTCCCCAGCAATTTCCGTAACGGAGTCTATAATCTGCGTTACAGGTAGCTCAGGAGGTTCAGGTATCATTTCTGAGGGAATATCAGATGTTTTTGCTGTCTCTCCTATTGATCCGGCGTTCGATATATTTAATGTATGTCCTTGTTGTTGACTACCTTCTAAAACAGGACTTGAGTGTGATGTTGGAGAGTTTGCAATTGTTTCCGTATTTAATGCATTAGTTGAAGATTTTTCTTTAATATCAGTACTAGTACTAAGAAACCGGCTGAGCCTAACTGTCAGTTGATCATGTCCTCTATGCTGTAGGAATGGTGAACCATAACCGATTTCCCAGCATGTACGCTTAATTTTATGATATTCATGGTAGCATCTTTTATGCACTGGAACATTCTTTTCATTCTGTAATATAATACATTTCACAGACTTAACTTTCACTAATATATCTAAACATCATCGCTTCATCAAAACTTTATGAAAGAGAAATATAATATTTATCACTCTTTTTCTGAGATAAAATTTACTTTACCTTTAAGTGGATAATAAATAAGGATGTCGAAGAGCTCCTGAATGTTTTCGCACACCTATACGACGTTATGAGGGATGCCATTTTAACATACGCGTAAGGAAATTTCCACCGTTTCCACGCAAGGATATTATGAAAAATCTCACTTTCAAATATATATATATATATCTCGAATTAATAAGGATATTTAAAAAGCTTAAAAACGGTCGACTGAGTCGATATAAGTAACATGTTGTAATTCATATACATATCGAGTAGAATAATCAATATAAAGTTTATTAGTTAAATAAAGCGTTTGTGAGACTGTTCGTTGATTTTCATACGCCATTCCGTTCAATAACTGATATCTTCGGTGGAATATTCCTAGATGGTACGGAAAATAAATTAAACTTTTATTCAAATTATCTCGAGAAAATTTTAGCGGAAGAGGTAAAGTTTCGGATATTATGCTGACCAACTTGTTATTGAGTGGTCGCCTCTCTTCCGGTGAAGTCACCGCCAAAGTAGACCTTCAGTTTGCTCGTTATACCTATTGTCTAAGGTTGATAAAAGAGCGATTGAATTTTCGTCAGCGTTCTTTAGCATTCTGAAGGTAGTAACTGTTGCCAGGAAAGATCAACAGAAGGAAAATGAGTGACAGGCACCTGGGAAAAGGTAATGTTAATTTATTTTACTGTTTTGCTACAGTACACTTCAATCTTTCTTAACATTTTATTTAACATTATGATTTAGGTGTCGCTTGCGCTTAAACTTTTTAGCACTTATATTTATATTTTTCTGATTTTCCTAAATTTCTCCCCTTTCTAGCATTTAATAATTCTGAATAATGGAGGATTAGTTCTATGGATTGGTGAATAACTGCATGGTATGATTATAATTATCGGAATAAATACCTGTTATATTTGTACCTTACTAAACATTAAATGCAGTCATAGTGAGCTACGAAAAATGAATATCCGTCTCTGACGTCGCTAGCCTATTCGGAATTCAGCTAGTAAAAATTTATTTGTTTTAGATCTATTTGGTGCCAGAATAATTTGTTGCGTTTTGCTAAATATTCAACTGTTCTGGCTGGTGAATAAACCAATTTATTCTTATTGGCTCTCTGGTTTTCCTTAAAGTCCTTTATTTTCTCGAATTTGGTTATCTGTCAGCAGCTCATCTAATATTTATGATCTATGGATTCTTTTCTGTGATCCGGTTTTAAAGTCCTTTGTTCAATATTTTGAAAATATTTTAGTTGATTATAATAAAATGTCTTAACGTTTACTTTCATCATGGCTACTCAAAATAATTCAAAATTTACAGTATTTTCGTATTATACGGTTTCTCCCCCTTTCAGCGGATGTGATTTATAATACCATTTAATATTTCATTCCCACTAGTTTGGATGTATATGGTCTTTTTCGCTTTACATTAGTTTTTAGTTTTCTCAGATGGTTTAATTCGATTTTTTTCGTGCTGATTTAGCCTCCACTTGCTCCAGCTATTGACTATTCCTAAAAGAACTACGTGTTATTTCATACTTTAACAAATTTCAGCCGTTTAAATTATAAGTTCTAATCACAATAAAGTATTTGTTAGTATTTCATCGCACTCGCTTCTTCAAGTCACACTACGCTTCGGGGGTCTGTAAAATCAATTATAGACTTGGTGAAGGTGTAAAAATTATGAAGATATATTTCTATTTTTGTCTTTTATTTTACGATGTTGTGTAGGAGCAGGTCCATTGAGAGCTTGGGGCATAAGAAACAGTCTTTCCCGTCTCCCCATTCATAGATGCTCTGGTCTCACTAAAAACTCACACAAAGGTAAATTTCGTTAACAGCTTTTGTGTGATTAAGAAGAGATTTTACCATTCTTTCCTCTCATATTTTCAAAGAGGAAATTTTCTCTTATTCACAATCATGTTCAAAGTAGTTTATAATAATAATCGTGGTGTATTTGCTGTTACATTATAAAACACGATTTTTCGGTAAATTTAACTACCCTCATTCATTGCTAGTAATGTTGATTATGAAGTCCATGTGTATCATAAACTAT
>KZ308931.1:142272-164040 GCA_000376725.2 Ladona fulva | reverse complement strand
CTCAATTAGGCCTGAATCTTATGATTAATTTACTCTTCTCTGTACTTATCAGGTAAAATTGTGTTTGCTGCCTCAATTATCTTATAATAAATATATGATATCATTGTATAATTGAAAATAATGATTTAATTACGTTTTATGCTCTTCATATACGTAGGACGAACTTTTCCGTTACAAATAATCTAAGGTAGCTTTTAAAATGTAAGATTAATAAGAGAAAGCTCATTACTATGTATTAAGTTAAAAGATGAACAAAAACTCACCAAAAGATGAAGAAGATAAATAATAATATGGAATAAGAAGGCAATCAACTGTATTTCATTCTTCTTTAATTTCTATTCTAGATTCTAGACGGATTCTAAACATTCGTTGCTATTAACATCCATAAAAATCGCCACACGGTTTTATAACATTGTGGGACCATAAATGAGTTCATCTCAATTTTAAGTATTTCTTACTGAGATATCACCTAAATTTGACAAGTAAGTAGTTTCTCTGAAGGCAGTCATATGCAGGAAAAAATATATACTGGATGAGAAAATAGAGAAAGTGAGTGAATGGATTGTGTTTTTAAGGGAGTTCATTGCTCCTGTTTAAAGTAACCAACAGGGCGACGAGGAATTGTCACTATCTCAGGGAAAGATCTGGAATTAAAAAATCTCCTACACTTTTGGTTACTAAAATCATGTGTGTGTGTATTATAGCGTTTTACAGCTGTCGCTGCTTCCCGATTCCTATCTACCTCTTTCCAGCCAGTTCCCATCTTGAAGTCCTTGCTTCATTCACTTTTTCCAATTACTCCGTCTATTACTCGTTTTTCAGATTTGTCATGGTTGATGTAATTGAGCTATTAGTGTATTATCCTATGGGATGTGGAGAGTTGTGAATGGTTGCTCACAACCTATATGTTTTAAATATGAATTTTTTTTTAATATCACCAAGGAATTAATATACAGAGAGAGTGTGTATATTGGTTTACCTCCAAATTTATCTCAGCTGGTAAAATTCTATCTAAAAATGTGAGTTGTTCACAGTTCATCTGCTGAGTTGGGAAAATTTTCACATGGGCCTTATGGGCTTCTTATCCCCATGTTATAAATGTAGGGCTGGTATTACATTTAAGTAGGCCATAGGAAAAAGGTATTTTAGTAGGACTCTTTGAGCAATTAAATTAAATAATGCAAGTAAAAATTAAATCAATTAATATAGGTAGTTTTGTATGCATTTAAAATTAATTGAAAAATTCATATTTATAGCTACTGTCATCAGAATTCGATGAGCAATCACTCATTTGCTCTATTATTTACTGTAAATTTCAAAACATTTAAATTTTTATTTCATTGACACCAAAGAGAGGGAAGTTAATTTTAAATTCAAAGTTAATGTGAAAGGAAACGACTCTTATTTGTCCTCCTAATGCCTCATTGATAAGCAGGGCCTACAAAATCTCTGATGAAGACTATAGTTACAGAGAAAAGGCATCTCACTAAAGCCTTAAAAAGGAATGGCTACAAAAGCTGCACCATAAGAACAGGAATGAAGAAGGAAGAAAAACGCCTCCAACAATTGGCCGTCAAAAGGGCCATTCAGGACAAAACATTAGATCCCAAAGAGATGGTGGAAGATAGAAGTAAAACCAGAGGGTACGCCATCATTCCTTTTATTGCGGGAACAACAGAGCAGATTGCTCGTGTTTTAAGAAAACATAAGCAAAAGACAAACTACCCCAGGAACTCCATGAAGGTGTTTATCGTGTTCCGTGCTCCTGCGGAAAATTGTATGTAGGAGAAACATGCCGATCCGTGAAGACTTGCGTAAAGGAACACGAAAGAGCAACCTGAAAGAAACAATATAATATTTCAGCCATAGCAGAGCATGCCTGGAGTGAACCAGGACATAACATACAATTTGAAGATGCCAGAATAATTGTTAAAGAGAAAAGATATTACCCACGAGTAATAAAGGAAGCAATAGAAATATTCAAAATATCCAAAAATATAAACAGAGAAGATGGATATTATCTACATAACAGTTGGAAAGAAGTCATAAGAACCAATCGGAGAGCCTGGCCAATCAGAGAGGAGAAAGTGATGGGAGCAAGCGTATATAAGGCGGTGGAGGAGGAAACCTGATACCTTCGACCTGAAGATGGCTGCTGAAACGCATCCGAAAGGTCGTCCAGTGGAAACAAAAGATGTGGAAGAGAACCCGAAAGACATCCATACATTAAAAGAACGCCACGGAAACCTGCAATCCTACACTATTCTGCTATGTTAATGCAACAAATCCATGTATACTAATAAATGATTGTAATATTAATAACATAAAAAAATCCACGCAAACAATGCAAGCGGAGCTAGTACTCGGAGTATCTCCTCCATGTTTTTCCTCTCTCTCTCTTCTTAAGGCTTGCTCGCCTGAAGCTCACTGCCCCTGTGTCCAAGGTGGTAAGATTTATGTGGAACTGGGTGTACATTGCTGTTGTGAATTTTGTGAATTTGACAGCTGAATTTGAATCACTTCATTGAATTGGATCTTGATTTCATGGCAAGACCATCTGGACGTCAAGTCACAGGGAGAAGTCCAGCTTGATAGAGTATGCTAAATTAATTTTTAGCTACCTGTTCAGGAAGATGTCCTGTAATAGATAAAATGTGAAATTATGTTAGTCCTGAGTTAAATATTTATTTGCTGTTTACATTCTCTGTTTAGAAATTGTGATCAGTTCCAGAAAATATAGCTGTTGTGGTCACTCCCAATGTTGATTATTATTCCAGTGGATTTCTCTTTATCTAATTCAGGTTAGCGATATATCTTTTCACTGATATGTTTGAAGGGAAACTAAATTTTAAGCTAGTTAAATAGAAAATTAGTTAAAACTAATGTGTAATTCTTGAAGAAAATGTTTTTACAGTGCAACAAAAGAAATTAGAATTATGGAAAATTCATCAAAGAATGTTCTTGTTAACTTCTATGTCCTCTCTGTGGCAATATATAAGTGCCTCATTAGAGAGGTTGTCAGGAAACATTGAACTGATACTGATACAGTGACCATTGTCCTCTGAAAGAGGTGACTGCTGAAAGGAGGGAAAATTCACATTGCTTAAATGGGAAATTCGTTCCGTTCCCAAAAGAAATGGCCACTTAAGGGAGGTGGCCGTTGAGGCAGGTTTCACTGTATTTTTTTTTCAACATTGTACTAATCTATCAGAACAGAACGATCTCTCCTTCAATTTCTTAGGCTATGATAGGCTACTGAGGATCCCTCTAAGAGAGCACAACCCCTTCGCAAATGTAGGACATCAAAGATACCACCTCACCATCATAGTGGTCTTCTTGTAAACTGGTGTGCGAAGGGGTGGTGCTATCTTAAGTTGGGTTTAGACTTGAGAGTTTTCATGAGAGTAACTCTCAGGAGTCACTCTCAGGTGGTGATCCACTTGAGAGTTGATTTTGACTAGAACTACTCACGAGAGCATGCAGCGAGCTTCTCGCCGAGATCACTCTAGAGATATCTTCTCAAACCCTGTCCACTGCATGAACTCCTGAGAGCAGTCAAGATGTCGTCTCACTTGCGAAAGATCGCAGCAGCTGTAGTAATTCTTGATTATTATAAAAGGAGGAATAATAATAAAAAGAAAATAATGTGGGTTAAGCTGTGAATAGAAAGAAGGCGCTCTTCTCGATCGGGCCAAGCGTTAATACGAGAATTACAGATCGAAGATGCACAGCAGTTCAAAAATTTTTGCAGACTGACGAGCAGTGAAGTTGAGTTCTTTGTAGAATCGGTGGGACCAGCAATATTTAAAAAGGATACCAAAATGAGTGTGATATAAAATCAGTGCGTGATAGAGTGATGGTTACACTCAGGTATTTTGCTCTTACAATTTTTCTTCTCAAAGCTTGAATTCTGTTCACCAACTCATCTGCTCTAACATGAAAAAAATTTCAGGCGATTCTTATGGCAGCCTTCAATATGTTTCTCTTATACCTGTGTGCACGATAGGCAGAATAGTAAAAGGAGTTACACCCGCTATTTACAACTCTCTCAACCGAAAATATTTACAGGTAACAAAATTTGTATCGGCACTAGAAATTAGAACTTACACGAGCGGAATGCTTTTGTCTTTTGATGGAAAAACAAGTACAATGTACATAGAAGAAGTATTATATATTTATTTCATAAAATCATACACATTAAAAAGGGCACCCCGTTAAATATCACTGTCATAAATTGTTGTTAAAACTTCGGCTGGTTGCAATTCAACAGTTTGTGTTGAGGTGCTAGGTGAAAGAAAACTGTAATGAAAGTTGCTGCCAGTAACTTAAAAAGATTTGTCTTCCTCCGCTGCATACAACCAGTATTGAAAATAGATGTATAGATAGCAGCAATACTGCTTATTGAATTATAAAATGATGATGATCATTCATCCTCACCAATATCGAACATGATATTTGTTGCTGTGTATTATCGACTGAAACTTTGTCTTTACAGTTTTCAAAGAACACAAATGAATGGCTAAAAATAGCAAAAGATTTTGAGAAATGGTGGAATTTTCCTCACTGCCTCGGTGCCATGGATGGAAAACATTGTCATGCAAGCTCCTGATAAAAGTGGGAGTCTAAAAAAGACTCCCCCGTAGTTGTAAAAAACAACTACAACGGGAATCACAGCATTGTGTTATTGGGAGTCGTAGACATTAATTACAAATTCATTCACATAGACGTTGGTTGCAACGGCCGAATTTCTGATGGAGGAGTATTTTCTAACTGCAATTTGTATGATAATTTGGAAAAAAAGACTACCTCTACCTGGAAGAGAAACACCAGTACCATGCTGTTTTATCAGTGATGATGTATTTGCAATGAAAGAGTACCTTTTAAAGCCTTACCCTTTTTGTGATTAACCTGCTCCCAATCGAATTTTTTTAAATTGGATTTCAAGAGCTCGGAGAACAGTGGAAAATAGTTTTGGGATTTTAGCAAACAGATTTCGAGTGCTAAGAAAACCTATGCTGTTGAACCCTAATACAGTTAAAGATATAGTATTGGCATAATGTGCCCTTCATAATTTTTTATTGAATAGAAATGATTCTGTGTATTTAGGAGATGGAATTATTGATTCAGAAGATGCTGTAAGTCGAGATATAGTTCCTGGACTTCTTGCATAGTGAAGGCAATCCAGAAAATACATTTTTCCATTGGAACGAGGCAAAAGAAATAATTTTTCCATGTCACATAAGGATGTTCGTGATGAATTCAAAGATTATTTTATGACTACAGAGGGTGAAGTAAGTTGGCAGAATAGGCATATTATTTCTTAACTGTACATAATAGCAAAAGAGAAAATTCTGACACCTGACTCAGTCATTTTATTAATAAGTAGAATCTAGATCAGTGACACAGCCTTATTTACTTGGAATATTATGCATTCAGAAATCTCCAAACTGACTCACAAGTCAATATATAACTATTCCAACGACAGTTTAACAATTACATATGGTATCACCGGGTATTCTAACAGGTAATATTCTGTTGTAGCATGTAATACCCTATACAGTACATACACCTCAAAACAGTTCAATCTTCATTACTGCTTTGTATTTATAGATATTCATAAATCGATAACTAGCTGCTATTGATGTAATAAAGTTATTTCAGTAAACTACTTTATTTACCCATGGTCAGATATCTGTCCTTTTCACATCTCTCTATTGTAGGCATATCCAGATGTAGTTTCCAGAAGCATTTTATTTCCTTTTCTTTATATTGAAATCTTTCTATACTAGTCCTTTGTGATGTTGTCAGTAAGATGAAGTTACATTCCCTCTGTAGCATCCATATTGTAGTGACATCCAGTTAAGTGCTCCAATTATCTGTATATTTTCTGATATAATTATATTCTTATGTTTCTCAGTATATTTCTATCACTATAAGGAGGTTAAAAACTTATTTACAGAAGTCAATTAAAGTGATGTAAGTCAATTAAAAATCATGTAATTCTTCTTCCATCTCACTTTTTCTTATAACTTGCTGTCTAAGGTCTTCTATTTCTACTGTTTGTAATCTTAGCATAGGTTTCCTAAATGCCCATCTTACCTTATGCTATTGTTCTTTGCCTGAAAGGGGTTCAAAGTTTGCTACAAAAGGAATTAATCCAAGTGCACAATATGACTGATATTAAAGATTAAAAATTGTTACCAAGTTGAAACATACGATTGTTGAAATAATATTGCTGTTAGCAATTATGGGAGGGATTAATACGGCTCTTGTGACACACAAGCATGGAAGTGGGCAATGCGTTCGCCTTTGGTGAAAGCGGTCCCGGGTTCGATTCCCAGTGGGGTCCCACGTGCAAAATGACCTAAGCTGTTGAAGCACTTTTAACAATACTAAACTATACTAAAGTAAACATATAAGTGAGAAAAAGTATGAATTCTCGCCTATCCTGCAGTTCTACGCTATGTAAACAACATCTTTCTTGTCTGCTGCACATGCAGAAGAAATATTACAAGGTTACCAAGTCATGAATGTAACTTTCCATCGTCTAGTAGTACTTAAAGTAGTTTAACTAGTATCCTCTAATTACTCGGCAGTAGAGATCTATGAATACCACAATTTTGTAACAGTTAATCACTCGCTTATCCTATCTTCTTTGACTTAATAAACTTACTAAATTGGATTTCGTTGAGGAGGCATAGTCCAGGAATTATGAACTTTAAGGCACTGAAATATGTATAGGTAGATAGTTATTCCTCAGTTTCATTAATTACTTTTATTATCTAAAATTTTCTCCAAGATCAAATGTTCCTTCAGTATCAAACATCCCATTCAGCTGATGTATATACATATGTCACCATGTATACGCTTAAATGGCAATCTTATAATTTACCAAATATTCATCACTCTTTATTCGATTTCGTCATTCTTCTCTTAACACATCCGTCAATCTTCAATATAAGTTAAATCTTTGAAGTCTCCCTCTGATCAAAACTAGTAAGTAGCCTTCGCTGCCAAGCAAACTCTTGTGAGTCACAATTCAAACTGTGTTTGAAAGTTGAGAGTACCAGGAGCACATGTCTACTAGTGAGCAACATCAAACTCTCAGGTTCTTCCAGCGAGTTACAGATGTGTGTCCACTGGTGAGTGACTGCTAGCAAGAGCAACAGAATTTACTTTCAAGTGGAAACGCACCTTTGGATGGATCCTCTGTTGCACACCGTATCCCATCATACCCTAAGAAATTGAAGAAGATGTCATACTTTCAAGGTTGCTTAGATGTCAGAGAATCCACCTGGAAAGTGGGATAACTGGATTTGATTCCCAGCTGTGGCAGACTTTTTCTCTTTTGTTTCTGCATCTAAAATCAAGCGTGTGAACCATGCTTTTTTCATTGCTCATCTACCTTGTACTAATGGAAAATCTTTTAATGGGATACCTCTTGGTGTTCATTGATTTCTTAGGATTTGTCCAAAAGTCATAGAGAAGTTCATGAAGTCATAGAATCGTGAAGTTTTGTTTAATTTTTCTTGTGTTTGTTTAAAAATTCTTAATAAATATTTTGGTGGATTTCAAAGTGTTGTTATCTTGCCTCATTTTATAATTGAGAATAATAGGTTTGTATGTCTGGATTAAACTGGTTAGTATGAAAGGGGTCTCAAAGGGTACTTAGAAAGATAAGATTGTTGTTCAGAGGCAGTCGAGCAAACTGTTTAAGAAAGAGAATGAAATAATGGATTTAGTTGAGAAGGAGGCTAGTTAGAGGTTAGATTGAATCTATGGGTTGTTACTATTTATGTATTGCACGTTTATCTATTTGTAAAATCTTTTACACACGATATTTTCAGAATTTAAATTGAGTTATCAATTCCACTTGTGTCAATTACAACACTGTGTATTTATATCGCATAATTCCTAGACCTTAGGATCCTAATCTTTTATTTAATTTCAAAATAAAGTCAACAAAGAGGGCCATCTTGTTTTGGAAATTGATTACAATTCTGTAGGATTGAATAAAAAGAGATACTTATGGAGAAGTATCTATCTCAATTCATTCCTTCTTTTATGTAATTTGTTATAATATTCTATGGTTTATTGGTATTCTAACATCCTGATTATCCTATCTTTTTAATCTCATTTTGATCACCCATGTCAGTCTACAAGGACAATTTTCTGTGGGAAAGAATCACAAGTTTGCTATGGTTACAAAAGTTTGTTATTTTAATTTATTCTGTTTGAAGTTTTATTCTTAGTATTCATGTAGAAGATTAATATTTCAGGATCAAAATGTCCCCCTCTTCAGAAAGGAAAGCTGCGTTTGTACAGCATGCATTTTTGCCCATATGCTCAACGATGCCGTCTGGTATTAGATGCCAAAAAGATTCCGTAAGTCTGCTGCTTACATTTAGAGGCATAAATAGTCAACCAAAAATATTTTCATTAATAATGTTTATTTTATTTAGGTATGATATAGTCAACATCAACCTTACTGAAAAACCTGAATGGCTTCTAGAGAAGAGCCCTCTTGGAAAGGTTCCAGCTTTGGAAATTGATGGACAAACAATCTATGAGAGCCTCATTGTATCTGATTTTCTTGATGAGAAATTTCCTCAAAGGCCTTTGCTACCAAAAGATCCCATGCAGAAAGCTAAAGATAAAATATTGGTTGAACAGTTCAATATGGTAAGTCAAGTCTCATGTCAACCAATCTAAGTTTATTCTAATTTGATTTTTCTATATGGACAATGTTACCCAAAGCACTGTACAGGCTCCAAAATAAAAGCAATTAATATATGGTGTGGTGTTGGGCTCTCCAGTTAATTCTTATTTATAAATTTAGCAAAGATGTTGTCCGTAGTTATCAAAAAAGCTTTCTTATTTGTCTGAAGTTTCTCTTTCTGCCCCCAAATCTACATTAATGGGCATTTCTTCTTATCCATCTCAACAAAATGTCACATACTTACTGAAGTGGAAAGTAAGTATGTGGTTTCTTATTCATAATAGAACATTTGGAATAGCTTTTGTATGAAATGAATAGAGATCTTTTATGTCTTATAGACTTCACTTCTTTTGCAAAATTAGAGACTACTGTCGGATTGAAAATAGTCTAGACCTGGAATTTGATGTGTACCCCTTTGATTAGACATGTTATATATCGTTTGAAAAAGCATTTCTTTGATTTTAAAATGATATACATTAAGAGTCAATATCAAATTCCTGCTTAATCTGAGTTGACATAAACCAAATCAGAACACAGTAAATTTGTGCAAAGTCATGACTTGCTCATCCTCACACCTTTGTGGAACAATGGCCAGGCGTCACAGAAAAACCATACTTTTAGCCTAAGTGTGGTATATAGTCTTGAAGCATAATCTGCATTTCTAAGATCCAATTGAGATTAATTAACCTTTGATAAGTGTCTGAATTAAAAATCAGTCTCCTCCTACAGATTTGACTCTACGCAGTTGAAATTTTTACTACTCACAATTTAATGATTTAGAATAAATAAACAAGGGCAATTTTTTCGGTATGCAATGTGGGAGGAGATGCAAGGGGGTGCTATAATGATGATGTTGCTCTGGCAAAACATCATCAATGCCTCTTCTGAGCAAGAAAGCATGCCAAGCATTTAAACAGTGCTGAGTGTGTCTTGGCCGCCACTGAGAGTGCAACTCTTCTCTAGTTATTGGATAAAATGGTGGTTGAGCAACTCAAAGGTAAATTTATCTATCCCTTATATGCAACTAAAACTCAATAACTCCAGAATCTAATTTCGCTTGGCATGCTTTCTAGTTCAGAGGAGGAGGTTATGTTTTGCCAGAGTGACGTCAGCATTACAGCCCCCCTCATATCTCCTCCCACAATGCATTTAGGTTAATGATATCTATGAATATCAAAGGTTGATGAATCTTGATTGGATCTCTGAAATGCAGATTATGCTTCAGGACTATATACCACATTTCTTCAAAATGCTCTTTTGAACAATGTATAACATGTCCCATTATAATGGCAGATCATCAAAGGGAACTAGTCAAAGCCCAGTTCTACACTATTTTCAATCCATCAATAGCATCCAAACCAGGGTGATTGAATAAATATTCTTATTTTTGTCATAAATTATTGTTTTGATTCAAAATTGCAATAGATTTAACGAAATAAATGAAAATCTTCTGTAAAAATCCATCCCCCGATGTCCACAAAGATTGTTGAATTGAAGCTTATGTATTTTTCTATGAGATTACACACACAATTTAGACTGATGTAGCATTAAAGGAAAGAATTGATGATAATCCCATGAATAGAAGACAATTTTCTTAAAATGCATGATACACTAATCGCAGGGACAAACTTTAGATCATGTGGGAGTTAGAAAAAATCAAGGTACTTATAAGTGTCAGGAGAAAATATGGAAAATTTTTAGTAGATATTAGGTTTTTGTGATTATTCTGATGTACTGCATTATGTTCAATGAAATTTAATGAAGTTATTTTTGGTATACAGTTTATACTTCAAATTCTATCAAGAGTATTTTTGGATATTTTAAAAATTGATGAATATTTATGAAACTATATGGCATGAATAAATTATTTGTTCAGTATTATCAACTTACTCTTCAATATAAATTAAGCTCCATCATGCTTGACCGGGGCATTTTCCAAGAGTGACTGTTATGCGTAGCTGATTGTATAATCTGAGAAGAATTTGCAACAGAATAGAATTAATAGTTTGAAGATAAGGTAGAAGATAATAGTCTTTTTTACTAACTCTACGTTAGTCTTGCCATGTATTCTGTACAGCACATGTTTTATGGGGCCCTGTTTCTTCCAGGGTGGTCCTATGAACCTCTGACCCAAGTCTATTCCTTTATTACACTCCTCATTAAATTTCAAAGGCCTCAACAGCTTTGTTTTATCTTTAGTCAAACTTTGAAAGCAGTTAAACAAGTGAGTTCACAATTATTGTACTGCATACCATGCACAATCACTTGGGTTTTCGTTGACCTGCCCCATTTTTGTTTTAAATAATGGATATCTATTATATACCAGTATAGATGCTTCTTTGGATACATATATATGATACAAATTCTGAGGCTAAACAGAAAGCATTACTGACTAGGTGTTTTTTCTTTGTATAAAGATCCCGACCGTCTCACTAGAGAAAAAGTAAGATATCGATCCTAGGTGTCTTGGATTCCATCCTAGAGGGACCCAAAAACTGTATTTTTCCCAAAAGGATCCATTGCAAGATTTTTCGGAAAACATTTTTGAGGCTCATCCCATTAAGATAGAAAATTGAAATTCAATCTGTAGTTAGGGGAGGTGATTCTCTAGGGTATACTGCAAAAAAAATCTCCCAAATGCACCTAGGTTCGATGCTAGGTTGATGAAAATAATTCCCTGGTATTGTAAAGGTAAATTCCAGGAGACAACTGTTTAAATTTAATATCTAAGGAGACACATCTGGTAGACACATGTTCGCAGGGAGACTTCATATTGCACTTCCTGATTGCATTTTGTATCAACGCATTGGTTGTAGGAGTAGAATTGTTAGAAGTGCTTCGTCAGCTAAGGTCATTTTGCATGTGAGCCCCCACCATGAATCAAACCCGGTACTGCTTTCACCAAAGTCAAAGGCGTTGCCCACTTGGCTATCTGGGAGCCCTGTTGTTGTTGACATTGATGGTTTTATTTTTTGACATAAGCAGATTGTTATTTTTATCTACATCAGTGGTGGTTCACATGTTTGTATTGCACATGTTTAATTTGTCTAGGTGGGGGTCCTGATATCAATGGAGTAAATGTAATATTGTGTACAATATAGAGGTTGTGAAAAATTTCTCCTACAACTGTACTATACATGAAACCATTCTTATTTACATACATGGATTTTGCAAATCCAGTGACATATGTTTTTGAGAATATTGAAACATTTCTGGGTGTTTAATTTTTTAAAACATGCTTTTAAACTTAAAACAAAAAGGTATCTTCTTTAGTTTGCTTTATTTAGCAACAGCTGAAGATGGGATAACTAGAGGGGATGCTGTGATATCTATGCATTAGGGGAGATCGGTGGAGTGCCTTTAAAGGCAGAGCTCCTCAACACTGTGACATCACACTTACCATGATGCAACCGATTCAGCAGCCTCTTGCCTTCCATCGCCTCCCATATATCCTTCTCAGATTGACTCGTATACCTGAGCTAATATGTTTTGTTTTTCAAAATATAACATTTTTTTATTTAAAACAGATATTTATTTCTCAATTTTCTCGACATGAAGGACAAGAAACTACATAATTTATTGGAGTCAACACTCTCCTCTCATTAAAAAAAGGAGGGGGTATGCATTACAGACCTAAGTAAGCGTCAGTGGCATAGCTGTGGGGGTGGGGGGGTATGTGGGGTCTGAACCCACCCTTGGTTCGTGATTAATGGCTGTCTTCATAAAACTTCTACTTTCCTGTAACTTTGTCCCTGCGATTTGTTTATCCTAAATATACTCCTGTAATTGGTAAGTATGACTATAACGAAGACCTAAAGAAAGGGTAACATAGAAAGAAAGTAATTTATTTTTTAAAATAACTTTTTCCGTCTACCGCAATACAACAGTATTTTGTACAACCAGTTTCATATCCAGAGGTTATTATAAGGCTTTCAGACCCTCCCCTAGGATCCGTAGTCCCTCTTTAGGTCCTGATAAATAGCTAATCCTAATTAATGACTTCTAATTAACCATTAGAAAGACTTCTATTTTCATGTTAGTTGGTCCTTGTGATGTGTTTATTGGAATTGGAAATTTAGAAATAATAGATATTTCCCTCATCTTCAATCGACCATCTTCATCCTACTATTGATTTTACATAGACTTAAATTAAACTTACCTTCCAAAAGTAAACTTCAATTCCAAATGTGTTTTTACAGGAAAATGGACAAACTCTGTTTCAGCAATTGAGCTTGTCAAACTCATATTATAACTACAAAAGTTTATAACGTTTCATGTTTCAATCATGTTTCTCAGAACTTCAAATCAAAGCCATACTCCAAAAGTAAGAATCGGGGTTACTTCCTTAGCCACTCAGTTGGATTTTATAGGACTATTACTTCTAAATAAATATTGTCAAAGAAGTAAAGCCTGCAAGAGATGGAAAAACAATATTCTTGTGGAAGAGAAATTTTGAGTCACCTGGATTAGCAGACAGGATACTTTTGTTAAATTAATTACGGATTATGATAAGCAATTATCTTCTTACGAATCTTTCAGTTTCATACTGCAGTCTTATCAGGAAGTGAAATGTCACTATTTAAATTTGTTACTCAATGCATTTCAATGAAAAGTGATATCTAATGGATAGTTATAGAAAACCCTGTTTTGAGTGCTCCTGCATCATGTGTTGTTTTCATCCAGTCCTTGTCCCTAATAAACAAAAGGCATGGTAAAAAATTCAGCTTAAGATGCTCTACCATCCACTTAAAAGGTGAAGTTTTCCAATTGGTAGGTGCACTGCGACCCCCTATAGTCAAATGTTACCTCATTCAATGTTCGAATGTTTACCTCATTTGATGAACTTTGCACATTTTCTATATCCTCAGCCTTCCTTGTATAGCAGATTACTACAAATGGGTATATATTTCTGCCCCATGATCTTATGCAGCCGTTGGTACAGAGAGTTCACAATCTGGCAATAATGTAGGACAACCCCCCCTCTATATATCGGTAATTGGCTTTCAAAGGCCATCACACGAGAGGACAGACGCTTCATGGAAGATATGTTGGAAAGGTTTCATACTAAGAATGAGCCTGATTTAGAATTTTGAAAATTCTTCCCTTTGATATAACTTTCGCATCCCTCATGTATTGAAATTATAGCACAATTATTACCTACATCAGGACCGACGTAATACCTAAGGTTAAGATTCAGATTTCCCATTACTTGATAGTCCTACTTTATCAATTGATTAATAATTTTAAAATCTAAAATATAAGCAAATAAAGAATTACTTTTTGAAATTTGACCTCAGAGAATTTTATAATTTGAACATTTCATGGACCCAATTCCATGTTATGGTGCTCCATCTCTTTTTATTCTAGAATTTCCTTCTCCTTTTCCAATGCTTATGCATTTTTGCTGTAATACCTAGACAATTTTTATAGTGATTTAATTAATTTAGTTATAATGTTTTTTTCTGACGATGCACTCAGCTGGATGGGCATTTATGAGCAATCTCATTTAGCGTCAACATATCTGTTTACTTGGACTGATAAAAGACCTATGCTAACTTCACTTGATCGTTACACGCATTTAATTTGACTCAATGCGTTGCATTTAGGGCAAGTAAGATTTTATAGCATAAATAATTACAGCTCTCTTAATCATATTATTGCTAATTAATTATAATCACTGTCTTTCATGCTCACATACCGCTGAAGGAAGTTTTCGTCATCAATGAGAAATGCTTTCCATTCTTTGTCACAGCAGAGATAAGGTAAATAATATCCACAGCATAAGGAAGGGAATCAAAAAATATAAATTTTTGATGGGAAATAGAATGAGCTCAAGGGATAAGCGATAATGCTAACAGAATTGCACATTATGAGGACCTTAGCCATACAAATGGTAGTTGATAGGTCTGCTGCCATTGTATTGTGCTGTTCCATTAGCAAAAGGAATTTATTGAGATATGTAATCTCAATATTAGTATTTTCATTATTATTATTATTCCATTAATTTAATGTTTGTTTTGCATGTAATTACGGTTTCAACAAATTTGCGACTATCAAGAATTTTTCAAAATTTACAGATTTCAAGGGTGAAATTCCATGTTTTGTAGATAGCATTGTTAAAGTCTTGAGAGCATCCTACTGAATATTTTTAATGTCTTTGTACGCTCTTTTTTCTCAAAAAATCAGTTACGATCAATTAATTGCGTAGCTATAAAAATTACTAAGCTAGTGTGGACGCTGAAACAAATTTGAAAAAAGAACGCTATTCCCTTACTCTTTTATCCTTCATTTAGTTTGTTTACTGAATCTGAGACAATAATGACATCTACTTCTTTTATCAAAAACAGAAAATAATATCTGATAGTTTTGGATATAAAAGGTAAATTTATAATTCAATAGATCGCAGAATGTTAACACATGGCAAGAATAAGATAGATTAAACTTTTTCTTTGCTTGCCAGCTCAATTGGGGTATGCACTCCTCTAAACACCAATTCCTTGCTTCCTTGCAGGTATGCTCATGGGAGTTATCCTATAATTGGTAACATTCGAATAGCAGCAATACTTCGGAAAGTGTCTACAAATTTATAAAATTACTTACTTTCTCCCAAGTTGTAGATCCATGATAGGTTAGGATTATTTGTATCCTCCTCAGAAAATATGATATCCAGGATACAGAAGAAGATGTTACAATGTGAAAGTAGATACTTACCTACTGGAAAATGAACTGATCTAGATGGAGAATCTTGACGATTGCAGTGTAAGACGGAAGTCATGATTTTCTAATTCCCTATATTGTGGACAGCAATTATATTTTTTTGTAAAGTTTTATACTGGCTAACATATTTCTCAACCCCTCACCCCTTCTTTCCCTTCCTACAAACCTTTCCACAATGACCCTTCCCCATTTTGCTTGTATGTATTAACAGACTGTAAATCATTACTTATAAAATATCTGTAAGGGAGCTGTTTCTATAAATTTAATTTTTGGAAAAAGTTGTAGATATGGTAATTAGAAGTGATACTGAATCCAAAACACCTATTAAAAAGGTTGTCTTCCTTTTTGTCATCGCATCACGCAAAAACTATCCAACCAATTTTGATGAAATTTGATAAGGTGATAATGTATGAACCTGAATTGACATACAGGAAACTTTTTATCCCGAATCATAATATCTTTACATTGTTAAATGGACCATTATGTTTCTCATGGCATCATAGGCGGAGGTGAAAGAGAGAGGGCTGAGGAGAGCAGGCGAGGGGAAACTTTAGGAGAGTTATTCAGCTCATTTTTGTCAACGGCATTTCAGTATGATGAAACATTTAAATATTCAGTTGGTTCAGTAAATCTACATCTACATTTACCCCTGCCTTTCAGCTGATAACAGGGAGTGCTTGTGACTCTGCTTCAATTGTCATTGTCATATTTCATAGAAGAATGCAGAATAAATAATAACAAAATTTCACGTTTCATTTGCTACATTGGCTATCTGTTTTATTTCCTGAGAGTCAAATGAGTTGCTATTAGTAGTTATAAATTTTCACTTCATTTTGTTTCTTAATAGGCAGTTGAGCTATTCTCAGTGGATGTGTAAGGGTGAATGTTTGCCTAAAACTGGAGAACAATTTGTTATAAATCATGCAAACTTTCACACTTTTAAGAACCTACAACATATTGATTCCATTTAATGTATTTATTGGTTTCAATCCTGTGAGAGTCATTGTGATCCCATAAGATATTCACATATCTTTATTTTCCCCGTTAAGAATCAACAGGCACTTCAGCTAGTTATATAGAGGGGGGGGTTGTCCTACGGCATTGCCAGATTGTGAACTCTGTATAATGCCAAGACTAATGGAAAGTTAGTAAAAAAGACTATTATCTTCTACCTTATCTTCAAACCATTAATTCTATTCTGTTTCAAATTCTTCTCAGATTATACAATTAGCTACGCATAACAGTCACTCTTAGAAAATGCCCCGGTCAAGCATGATGGAACTTAATTTATATTGAAGAGTAAGTTGATAATACTGAACAAATAGTCGCTCTTTAGCTTGCTGGATGCAAACATCTTTTACTCTTATAGAAATATTCCTAGTATTGTTTTATTATTGTGTATAATTTGAGAATATTTTTTCTTGAATGTAATAGAAGCATGATGAAAAAGGAATAAAAAAATCTTGTACTGGTTTAAAGGGATCCCATCTCAGCAATCCTACCTTTCTCATATCTATTTATTTCTTTGGCAGTAATTTCAAAAATTTTCTTGGGAAAAACTTTAAAAACACTCAACTGGGGCTAAGTTTTCTAAGCCAATGACACTGCATTCCTCGAAGTCAGGAATGGAAAACTATTCTAGACGTATGTCTCTGATGCTGGACTTGCTGCAGAATGATATCTCTTCGCTTTTATCTTAGTCGTCTTCAGACCATACTGCTGGTTCATCATCGTCGAAGTTGGATCCATATTTAGAATCAGATTCTTGGAAAATTGTTTGTTTCTGCTTCCTCTATCTTCTTTTTCTTGCTTATTTCTTGGTGATAATAATAATTTATAATAATAAACGAATATTCTACAGCATTCAGTACCATTCGATTATATGCTGTTTTATTAAAATTATAACTTACCTTCCAAATTGGTATGTTTTCCTACGTTTATACTGGAATAACAATGTATATTCGATATTTTACTGTCGAAATATTTGGGAGTATACCAAGAATTTCGAATTACAAAAATAAGTGACTTTGAAAAACTAGAGAGAAATATCCCTTTTAGACCTATACCATGAGGTATGTGCGAAAAATGCCATGGGCCGATACATTGGCCAGCTATTTTTGTGCTTCAGTCCTCTCTTTCTTCTTCCTCACATTGCCTTCATAAATATATTTTCAGTATTTGAGATGCTTCTTCATCACAGTTGAAAATTCTCAATGACAATGCACACAGAAATCGGTAATCTGGAGTTTCCTGTTTGTCTCTTAGCACAAGGCAATATGTATAAGGATTTTTGACTGAAAAAACACTGGATGTTTGTTTCTTCGTCCTAGGGTATCTGGTGTTATTATTATTATTATTATTTGTCAATACCGCCGCAGTTAGACATTTCGTCCGGTGGCGACGTTTAGTTATCGTGCATTACAGAACAATTACATACAATATGGCTTAGTTACACATAAACAAATACAGAAAGTTGGTATCTATCTACCCGTCAATTAACTACAATTGTTTAAAAACTACTCTAATCACAATTACATCTTCAATTATACTTTTACATCACAACCACTACAAACACTAAGATATATACATTACAATATATACAAACGTATGCATTAACTGAAAATTACCCCTAAACAGCATTATAGCAACTTGTCGATAACACTTTCACGTAAGATTTTTCAGGGTTCCTGATAGGCCTTCACGGCTACCGTAGCGGTCACGGGGCCCACGAAGTCCCCACCGTACATCACCCTAACAGGCGATCCCCTACTCGTCTCACACTTCGTCATCGGCAGGCTCACTCGTCATCTCATTAGTTTTACTTATACATTTCATAAAACATTTGACATTTTTCGGGAAAGGCTCAAAGACTCCTGCAGGTAGACTGTTCCATTCCTCGATAGTTCTATTTAAAAAAGAGTATTTCCTATTATCGGTTCTTTGCTTAATGCATCTAACTTTGTATTTGTGGTCGTGCCTCCCCTGGTAATCTGCCACTTTTACTCTATCGCGTATTTCCTTAAACGCAGTAATTCCCACGAATGACCTTTTTCTTCCTCCTGGTTTCTAAACTGTCCCAACCTAATTCTTCTAACATCTGAGAAACACTGCTACTCTTTTCATATCTTCCCAAAATGAACCTAGCCGCCTTTCTTTGCACCTTTTCTAATTCCTTTTTAACTCCTTTTTGATAAGGATCCCATATACATTCACTGTGTTGATTCATTGCTGAGCGCTTAGTTGCAATATAAGCTGCCGGACTCTCATTCCACTTGGTATCACAATTAATTTTGAGTTCTGACCTTCTACTCATGGCTATTCTGAACACTTCTTCGATATCTCTCATGTTTATCCACCCCAAGGTGAGTAAACCCAACGTACAAAGTGAGCTATTGCTCACATTGTACTTTGGCGAACGTAATACCTTAGAGTAATCTTATAGAGGGATAACCTTATGGGGCATTTTGATATCACTTTTTTTTGCATCTTATCTCCAATAGATGGCATTGGTGTTACCATCCTCTCTCTCAATTGGTGAGGAGGAAGGGTACAGCACTGCCAGGATTAAGATTACAACCTGGAACCTTTCTATCTTATCTTATATACTCCTTCCAATGTCTTGAAAACACAAGGTTAATCTTATAGCCCTGGCTTTTTTCGAGGGGAAATGGCCGCGCTTATGCATAGAGAAAGATATTTGGCTATAATCATTTTTGAAAACTTTCTCTCTACTGCAAAGGTTTACAGTACAATTTAGGTTACGAAAGCGATTGCACCAAGGAGTTCATCCTTTTCGAGAGTGGCCCTTTAGAATATTTATTTACACTTCCACATTAGTTTATCCGTTCTATCAAGTTTATATATCAAGAAGAAGCAAACAGAAAGAAAAGTATCTGGGTTAAGCCGTGGATTGAAAGAAGGCATGCTTCCAGAACTGACCAAGCGTTAATACAGAAATTAAAGATGCGCAGCGGTTTAAAAATTTTTGCCGACTGACAAGCAGTGAAGTTGGGCTTATGAAATTTTCATCACTTGTTTCCCTCATTCTTTATAGAGTGTATTATAATATGACTCTTTAGTCGAAAACTCAACTTGCAAACTTATTGAATAAACAAGCGGCAGAAATTTTGTTTAGCAATTGCTGTATGTGAATCATTGCAGTTAAAGAATTCGTTATTCATCCCCAATTGTCAGCCTGGTAAAAAACAGCTTCATTGTAGAGTGAAATATGACCAAATGAAGTCATATAGAAAGGCGCTGTCTTTGACTGTACTTATTATCTGTTTGATTCATTTAATATCTGAACTGATGTAATATTTCTAGCCATGTGTTTTTGCTTTTAAGCGACTTTGTGCCAACCTTTTTGGGGAAAGTGCAACAATATAACAAAAATTGATTGACGTGCATCCAATGAAGTGCATCTGCCGTTCCCTTTAACTCGTGTGATAAGAGAACTCCTCTACTCATACAATGGAGTGAAGAGCAGTTCCTGTTCTCAAGATGGTTAAAAAAATCCACGCCTGCCAGGCCTGCTACAATTACACGAAGGCAGATGCGACGACATGCAGCGCCAACTGGTTGGTGCATCCCTAAGTACGAGAAAAAGGCATATGCACATGGGCGCGAGCACTCTATAAGATTACTCTATGGTATACTTTGGTTGGATCCATTGAGTGTGCAATGGTAAAATATGTAGGGAACACGAAAGGAAAATGAAGTTAGTGAGGAGTATGGTCACAGGAATCAGTTTATTGCATCACTTTCACAGGTTAGAGAGGACCTCATCTCGGCTTAGGTGCACCGTTAGAAATTTCTCTCTGACGATTATTTTCCTTTCAAACTTTTAGTGAAGTGCGCTAAGTTAGAAAACAGATGTTTCCTCTTCTTTTTGCGTAATTCTATTGCAAAAAGAGTAAAAAATTCATTTTTGAGCAGAATTTGTTCAAAAATCAGAGAGAAATTAGTGGTATTTCATTTAGATTCAGATTATTGTTGTTAGACAAAATGTTTAAACAAATTCTCTTTAAACTAATAAAGGAAGGTTGGCTAAAAGCAGTGCATGCGTTTTTAGCATGATTCAAATTGCCGTACGTTTTTTATAGGCCGTGGACTAGTCAACAAACACACTCAAAGGGTTAATACCTATGAGCTACAATCAGCTGTAGTCTGTTGTTACCAGAACATATTCGAGATGCTATAGGAAAGGTGAATAGAATACAAACATTTACAAGTAGAACCCTGAGGAGATGCCCATCAAAGAAATTACTTACTTTTCCCTCATTTGACCCAGCCTCGAATACTGCTGCACAATTTGAGATCCACAGGACATAGTGTTAGTCTCAGATTTAGAGATGATTCATAGCAGCCCATTTTGTCAGTGGAGATTTCTAGTTCGACAGTAGCGTTAAGGCTATGATGGAATCTCATGGGTGGAAATCACTCCAGGCAAGAAAATTAGATTACCGACAGAAGCTTATTGAAAAATTCATAAGTTCAGAATTTTATGGCAATGTAGAAGACAAATTCTAGTAAAAAAGGAGCGCGATTTCCAAGAGGTATCGACAAACTGTTACAAGGGGTTGATTGCTAAAACATATAGTTACTTTTGGTTGTTGTTATTATTATTATTAACTTTAGTAGTTCTGGCCCAACTTATAGAACCCATTCTGTTAAACTTAGGAGAAACAGCACTTTAGATTTTCTATAATATTATGAAAGTTACAAAGTACTGTTTCTTCTGAGTTTTTTCTCATGTGTTCTTTTATGCATGTGTTAACTTTCCTCTAAATCTAAATTAAAATGTTAATAAAAATTGGATTGCATGAAATTACCTAGTTTTCAGTGTGTTTGTATCTGCATATGAGGAATTAAATCTACTTTTTCAAGTCTCTTATATACTTTAGAATATAATCTATATTTGTTTAAAAAATTAGAAATATTGGATTATCACTGGATGATTTTCAGGTGATCTCAGCAATGTTCAAGTTGTTCTACAGTTACAATCACAGAATAGATCCAGAGTTTCACTCTGAAATAGTTGGAGTATTGGAATTATTCGAGAAAGAGTTAGCGGCAAGAGGAACTCCTTTCTTTGGAGGTAACAGATTTCTGTTAGATTTATCTTAATGGTCAATTCATATTAGTATTAGAAAAATAAGTAAATGAGTAAATGTTTTGCAGCAAAAAAATGTTTCCATATTGTTGAACATTGCAACAAAATAAAATAATTTACAATAGTTACTTCATTTTCCTATTCTTACATGTATAATGTTTTATTTAGCAGCTTTATTTTAAAAATCTTCTTTCATAAGGAATAGATTTGTTTCCTTATA
>KZ308931.1:70567-141713 GCA_000376725.2 Ladona fulva | reverse complement strand
CTTTTACTTTATTAAAAAAACTGATTATTTAGATTTTTTCTTCTCTTGATTAATATATTTTATTTTTTCTGCAATCACAGTAGCTTTTATTCATGAAAATTTGTAGTTTGAATTCATCAATATTCAAACTTATGAGAATTTGTCATTGCAGGTGAAAAACCAGGAATGTTGGATTACATGATATGGCCCTGGTGTGAGCGCTCAGATTTGCTTAATATTTTTGGAGGGGACCAGTTCAAGTTACCCAAGGATAAGCTCATGAGATTGGTAAGGAGCCCTCATGCAAGATTATATTATTGCTTTCTACTACATTTTCAGAGCTTAATATTTTTACATAACCTTCACACTAATCTCTTTCCTGGCTGAGAATCAATCAGTCTCTTTTTTCTCACAAAACCTTGCACTATCTCATCCATGCAGTAGGATTTTTTATGAGAAACCATTAAACCCATTGAAAGTGATTATACTTAATAAGCAGTTTCAGTTGTGGTCCCTAGTAATTAAGATACTGCTTAAAATTCTGCTAACCTATTATGAGGTGGATTTCTCCCTTCCCCAGATGCATTATAACTAGATATGGGACAATCGATTGAAAAATACAATCGAATAATTATTCGATTGTTTTGGAATGTATTCGATTTTTTTTCATTCGAATAAATTAATTTGTTTTGCGGGTCAGTGGTTTTACAGGGGTAATAAATTTCTATAATTCTTCCACTTTACTATGGAAAACCAAATTAAATTTGATTTTCACATTTCCGTAAAAGCAATATGTATCTTCATTTGCACAATTTGAAATATTATTAAGCCTGATTAGGGGAAAATAAATTCTGGAGAATATATCAATGAAAATGCGATTAGAAAAAAATGCGGAAAAATAACGTAGCTCAAGACATTTAGGGTATAATTTAGATGTTATTTAAATATGAAATGAACTTACATCTCCGAAATTTCAGGTTAACCTAAAAATTAAATCTATCGTATCGTTAAAAGATCTATATCTTTTCATCGTTGTTGTAAAAAGTAAATTATATGGAATTTTCGTAATTCAAATCAGTTTCATTGAATCAGAATTTAGCCGGAATTTCCTAAAACTATTTTTATGCCTAGGTTTAATAAGAAAAGGAGTGATAAAATATCTCGCGGAAATTGAGATTAATGAAAAAAATGTCTACACATATGAAGCAGACGCCAATTATAGTTTATCAGTCCTCTCAGATTTGATTTGGAATTGCGGAACTGAATATATTAATTCACATGTATTGAACATTCCAAAAACCTACACCATAATAGATTCGAATACATCATGAAATTAGGGAAGAAGAGGAGAGGTTCACATTAAGAGAGGAAAACCGATTGAAAGACACGATGGAATTTTTGTCGAATGTTTTGATTATTCGATTGTCTCATACGATCACTACCCGAGCAGTTTATTGAATTTTCATCGCGTCTTTCACTTTACCTTGGGAATTGGTAGACTCCCACCGGGAATCGAACCCGGGACTACTTTCACTGAAATCGAACGCGTAACCCACATAGCTATCTGGGAGCCCGGAATCATTCAATTGAAGTAATTTGGTTTCGAAACACTGCATTCGAATAGTTCGATTGAAGCGAATTAGACGATGCAACCCTCAAGAGCTCACGCTCCTCTCCTCTTGACCGCGCGGAGAGTAAACAAACAAAAAAGAATGAGTTCATTCGGATAGCCATGTGGCCCCTTGTGGAAGAGAAGCGAAACAAAATTCGAATGAATTTATTCGGATTGAACAATCGAATAATTTTATTCGGATTGAACAATCGAATAATTTTATTCGGATTGAACAATCGAATGAATTTATTCGGATAGAACAATCGAATAAATTTATTCGGATTGAACTATCGAATGAATTTATTTGGATAGAACAATCGAATAAATTTATTCGGATTGAACTATCGAATGAATTTATTCGGATTAAACTATCGAATGAATTTATTCGGATAAAATCATTCGATTGGAGTTATTTGGTTTCGAAACACTTTATTCGAATAATTCGATTGAAGCGAACAATCGAATTATTCGAATGTTTTAATTCGATTGTTCCCACCTCTAATTATAACCTGCTTCAGGCAGTTGTCAGTCTCATTTGATAGACTAAGAATTATTTACATTATCTGTATAGCCATCCTCCACTCTCCCCTCCTTCCTTGCATTGCCTCTCATTTGGCTCCTTTTGACTCATTTGTTTACACTATACTGACTAATCCTGTGAGAATATATTGAAGATATCACAGTGCAGACCAATTTCCATCCCACTGTTGGAGCTGATTTTAGTTTGAAGAAGGGGTCCTTTCAATTAGTCTCATCTTAGGACTGAACATTGTATTAAAAAGTCTCTTGGTAGTGTTTCCTTTTGTCGCAACCTCTATTTGTAAATATAATGAATAAACTGGAGTGGCTTGGTGGTCGGTTGAGTGTAGTCCTGGAGAGATTGTGCTCTGTGATGGTCTCTCACCACTGCTGTTAGGAAAGTTGTTGTTCTTCTCTGTTATTCTATCTGCTAAAAATTGCTTCATTATGGAGTAAAACATGACTGAAATGAGGTAACAAAGGAAAGCACTTTCTTTCTCAAAATCTGACAATTCTTTAAATAAGATAAGAAGGCTAATATTGCACACATATAGTTTGCAGACCCTCTAGATATCCCATCGTCGTCTGTAGCAAAAAAAAGCAAATTAAAATAGTAAACTTTTTGTTTCATAGTTTGAAGCACTTATTTAAACATTTAAGAGCCAAAAAGCACTTCCATCTTGTTCTGTAATGTGCAAGAAATTAAAAGTTGATGTATGTGACTGATATACTTTTTACATTGGTTATGTAGAATTTCTTGTTTCACTCATTAATTAGTTCAAAATTATTAAAACACTGTTTAATTTTTAACTTTCAATCATTATTTCTGTTTAGCTTTTCATTCATCAATATTCATTCCAGCAAAATAGCTTTTTTTAAAAAGCATACATCTTCTCATGAATTGTGATATAGTTAGCTCATTAATGAATTGTTAGAGGTATTTGAATGTAATTTATCCTCTCATCTCTGAAGAATTGAATTTATCCTATTTCTAAATATAATTTCTAGTTCTTCATTTGTATATATTCTTTTTCTCTCTATATTTTGACAGATGGAATGGAAGAAGGCTATGAAAGAAGATGAAGGTGTCAAGGGTAGTTATTTGGAACCTGAGGTGCATGCAAAGTTCCTGAAGAGTCGAATGGCAGGAACGCCTGATTATGACCTGTCAGTTTCCAACCATTAAGAACCAAATCATGTTCTTATTTGAGTAAATCCGATAGCTTCAATTACATATGACTTAAGAAATTGGTGCTCTAAGCATTCATTTGATAGATACAAGTTGTAAACTGTTCATTTTATGTTCTTAAACAATATGTACAACTAGCTCTTGGTTCTTAATATGGTCAGATCTATAATGCAATTTCATCTATACTCTCACTAAGTTATCCCTCAGTAAATATATCATGAAAATTGTTTTTTTTTCCAGTCCATAGAGGTATTTCATTCCATTATTCAATGCAATAACAGTGTGTTATTTTTACTATTTTCTGTAATTTTGGATTCATCATTTCGATTCTGGAAAGTGTTTTTTTCTATGCATTTTAAAGTTGGTTTTTTGAGAAACTTGTTATGGTGAACAGACATGAGTATATGTGGCTAAGATTTTCTATGATTGTGATAATTTTATGATAAAAGACCTCATTGCTTCAACAATTTAATGCTATTTCTATTTTTAACTATTAATAAATTAATTTGTTGGGGAAATCTGTGAATGTTGTGATAAATGATTTGGTGCTTTTATTAACAATTTGAAATCCCCAGTTCTGCTGTAGATTTCCTTTGAATTGCCAAATTACTAGGCATATAATGTGCAATATTAGTAAAGTTGCTCTTCTCATTTCGAGCAGTTATTGATTAGACATTTATTGTGGTGGAGAAATCGAAATTAGACTAGAAATGATTCAATTCAATCTTTTTGGAGCTTCAGTAAACAACAAGAAAATAAAATCATTTTCAACTCAGGAAAAAATTGCTAATTTTGCATAATCTAGTTGGTACTTATACCTGCAAATTTCATTTAGTGATTTTTTGTTTACTAACTATTAGATCATTCATATTTTCTGGAGTATGAGAACCAAGTAAAGTCCTATAGTCTGTTTGTTTAAGTAATCAGGATATAGGAGAAAGTGATTGTAGTTGTTGATTGTGCACATATTTGTGAAGTGCTGTGCTTGTTATGGGGATAAAGAAAATTTTGTTTGAGTATCATCACACACAGCCCATGAATTGTTTTCAGCAAAAATTTTTATGATTAATATACAATATTAAATACCAGTTTAAGACTTAGACTTTTCACAGTTATCTCTAGTCTGCTCTTGTATGAAATATGCATTTACACTTTGAATTCTGGATTTTTCTGTATACATTTCCTGCACTTCTGTCAATTATTCATTCTAGTGTTATTTTACCATGATGGCATGTCACTGAAGTTGGTCTTTGGTGGTTCAGAATTATTTATATGCTTTTACTGATCAAATCTTTCTCACACTTTAATAAATTATACTAATTTTTGTATGATTCAAATATATATTTTTAATGTAAGATCTTTATAAAATAAAAATTTGTCCAAGATACACATAAATATTATATTTTATTTGCACTTTGTTTTTTGTGTCATCGTCTGATAGCTAAAATAGTATGTGAATGCAAGTAACTGGCCACTGTTGATAGGCTACCTGTATGTCTTCCTAGAAGGAGTCTTTCATTAAGGAACCTTGGAAGTTGAGAGACAACCATGAATCGCTCCGGCATCTCTTGAGTTACTAAAAAACTAAGGAATTCCAGTGACTGCGTACATTTATATATAAAACAAATATCTTTTGATGTATCAATACATCATTTGTTCTTTATATAAGTCAGGAATATGGAAAAAGTGCTTGCATGTAAATATAAATTACAAGATCTGGGTTCTTTTGTCTTTATTTAGTTGAAGAATCTGCTGATGTAATCTTTTAAAAAGCAAGTTATAACCTTGTTCTTGGTTGCATCCATTTTTCAGATAGTAGCACTGGCAGGAAACAAATTCAGAGAATGATTACATACCAAAGTTCTAATGATTGATATAAAGGTTAACAAAAACATTTCAATACTTTCCCAGTTAAAAACAAGCAACTTTTTATGGTAAAACCAATGGAATTGTATAACAAGACATTCAAATATTTAATAACTGATAAAATTTTAATCTCTTTGTAGAGATATATATGGAAAACAAAAGGATATTTAGGCTAAACATGCTGTACATTTAAGCAGCCATGAAAAAATATAATATTAAAGCAATAATTCTGATTTTCATGGAGCTCTCCACATAGTGTTAATGGACTTGGTACTTGTTTCAGTTAAAATACATTTCAGGTTGAAAATTATAGAAAAGAAAATAAAAACAAGAGTAAAACCAAAATATAAAAAACAAGCCCTGGTGTAAAAATTGTCTAAACAATTTCACTCTCCACTAAAAAATATCATGTATAATTACAAAAAATCTCATGAATGTTTTTGTAGTGAAGTTTTAAACTTTTTCTTTTTAGAATGCAAAATTATTCAGTATACTGTGTTCCAATGAAAGTTTTGTTTTAAGAGAAAGCTACCTATCAAGAAACATAAGTACATCTATAGTAGTGAAAGGAGTCTTAGCTTTCTTGCGCATCAGATGCTGTAATTTAGCTTATGTAGTTCTTCTCTTTGTTCTCTTTCATTGGAGTAATATTAACTTTAAAATTAATTTCCTAAACCCATATTCAATTTTGATGTGAAAAATACTGAAATCGTCCCATTTTCTAAGATTAATTTAAATATAGAAATTTTATATTAAAGAATATGGAAATTTGACAGGAAATACGTACCTAACCAAAGTCAAAATACCGCCAAATCAAGTCCTTGTATTTCACATGGATGGTTACAATGGTTACAATCAGAGGCGCATTATGAGAAATAGTTCCCGAGCGGAAGAATACAGTAATACAAATCGTGGCATAGTATATCGGACTAATGGGAGCAAACACGATTGGATAAGTTGGGAGAATTGTTGTGTGAGAGTATGGCATTGATATTTTTTTAATTCAAGCTCAGCAATTTCCATCAGAATGTTTGAACTTAAGAAATCATAGGAAAATAATGCGCATCGTCAAGTAAAACTTTATCAAGCAAGATGAAAATGTCTTCCCGAAATATAAACTTTTTATCTATATTTACTGTTTATGCGAAACTTGTAAATGTTGTTGGTGAGTACCTTGAGAATTGTTTCCAACCGCATTACTCGTCACTTCTCATTGCTATTCGTCCACTATATTCAACCTACATATGAGCCAAAAAATTGTTTTCGGGCGTATTCTCATAACAACAATCCATGATGTAACATGTTTTGTCTATCACCATATATTTTGTGTGTGTTGTTGTGACAGTGATTGAAGAATTGCAAATATATTTCAATACATGTTCAGTTTCATGTCTTAAAATTTTGTCTGATTGAAAAACTTACTCTTTTGTCGTGTTAACAGGACTTCTGTGCCATTGTGACATATGCCCTGATACTAATAACACTTGTAAAACTGATGGATACTGTTTCACATCCCTTTCCAAGCACATGGACTCCATCCGGCGTGCCTACAGGTATCATAAATTTGCCATTGATATTCTCTATATGTTCATGTACCGGGAGATTGTTGTCGATCTTTACAACTGAGAGTAATTCCAAGGCTATTTTCAAGATGTGCTATATTCTCAGTCCATTTTTAAACATATTTCATTTATGATCCCGAAATTTGAATCCCATTAAGTCGTATTGTCTTAACTATCTTTTTTGTTCTCCTATTATCATGTCTGCTTTGTGGACACCTTAAATTCTAGAATCATAATAAAATCAGTTTTTGTTAAAACAGTAAAAATTCACTTAAATTAGTTAAAAATCATATCCGTGTGGGGGACGTTTTTTTCTGATTATATTTGGGATGATAGTTCTTATTTTTCCTTTCTAGATATAAATTAACCCGAAATTGGCTTCATTTTTTATTAGCTTATCTCATACCAGTTAAATTTACTGATGTATGCCTCAGTTTTCTCTCAATTGTGAAATTGTTGTATTAAACATGGAACCTGCTTTACCCTAACAATAGAGGTTCTTTCACCTTTCACGTCCAAAAGTTATTAATATGTGGTACTGTATGTACTATTTGATTACATAGTAGAGTCATTCTTTGCCATCTCTATAAGACAACACCATATTGGGAAGTACTGCATAGGGTAGATTAGGTAAGGTTATTAATGCAATCCCTACCATACGCCACTGTTTGTGGTAGATGGCTAGTCATATTATGGTTTAGATGCTCCTCTAATAACTGAAATTAAGGTACTAGGGTCGTTCAATTAGTGCTTAGAAAAAGGTAGAAAAACGAATTATTTTGTGTAGTATTTTTTTTTCAACATAATCTCCTTTTAGCTCTATACACTTTTTCCAAGCATTTCTCCAACTTTTTTAAGTCATCTAAAAGTAGGATTTCAGAAGGTCCTCAGAAAAGTCATCTTTTTGAGCGATGACCATCTCGTTCGACGTTAACTGTTGTCTGGCGAGCCATTTTTTTCAAGTTTGAAAGTAAAAAGAAGTCGCAGTGGGCCGAATGCGGTGGATGTTGTAATAATTCGAAATTTAATTTCATAATTATGGCCATTGAAACTGCGCAGGTGTTCACCCGTGAAATCTTTTTTTATCAAATGAGTACGTTTTTTCTTGATTTCTTTGTTCAACCCATGCAGTAATGATGCAGTTATCTCTCTCTCTGACTCTCCAGTTATTATTTGACTTTTTCTAAGTAATTGGTGTAGATGATTCCGCATGCATCCCAAAAAACTGTGGCCATCACCTTGCCGGCCAATTTCACCATTTTCATCTTCTTCGGAGCCTGTTTGCATTCAAAGAACCTCTGTTTTGACTGTACCTTTGTCTCTGAAGAGTAGTAGTGTATCCATGTTTTGTCCTCAGTTATGTATTGATGTAGAAACTCATCAGGATTGCGATGGAAAAGCACCAAAATAGCCTCAGAGGCTATCACACAATTGCATTTATTCTCCTCGGAGAGCAAACGCGGCGCCCATCTTGACTAGATGTTTATTACACTCAATTTTTCGTGCAAAATTGAAAACCTTGCGATATGCCTGTGGACTCAACTATTTCGCACACTTTGATTCGTTGATCATTCAAAACCTTATTGTGGAATTTTCAGTCATTTCCAGGGTAGTCACTTCCACTGGACATCCCGAATGATGCTTATCTTTTGTGGATGTATGGTCACATTTAAACTCATTTACCTGAATGTAAACAGTTGCATACATAGGGGCAGATGTGCCATGAACTTCATCCAACTTTCATCTCTTTCAGTGTTAAGCCTTTAAATATAAGTGTTTAATCACTCCTCGAAACTCACTTTTTATATTTTTCTAAATAAAGGTTTTTTGCTTCAATTGACAATAAAAATGAAACCATATGACAGACATAACTGAGACTTTAACAGCTATCTAGTGAGTAATGTTGCTTATTAAAAACACTATTTATGATACTACGAGAGCAATTTCTTGGATTTTCTAAGGACTTATTGAACGACCTTCGTATCAAGGCTAAATTGAAATGGGAAGTAGCTCAAAATATTATTCTAGTTTCTTTTACATTTCTTATAGAGTAAAAATTATTGTGCCCTGACATTGAACCAAGGATCAATTTAGAAGTTCTTAAACTTGAATGTGAACTCATCCTTTTCATTTTCCAAATTTTAGATGTTTGCCTTTTTGCGAAGAGCCCTGAAAAAAAAATTTTTAACATGTAAACCTAATGGGCAAAATTTGATCTGTCCTAGCATAGAACCATGTATATTTGTGGTGGAAGCCCATTCTTATTGTGATTTAGAAGCTTATCATCCTTTCCTTCATTACCTTACAGTAGTGAGTTAATGTCGTTGAACACCCTTAGAAATGAGATAAGTGGAAATTTTAATAATAAGCTCAAAACATCAAATAAAAATTGTTTAGGCAGTAACAAACCTGGAATGGATAGTGTTACATGGACATATTAATGTAAACTTTTACTGTAATTTAACCAGAAGTTAGGGTTGAGTTTGGATTCAAAATGACTTTGTTACTTAGGTAGAGTTTAGCTATACCTTATTCACTTGTTAGAATATCATCCCTGATTGTGTACTGGCTGTTGTTATCCTACATTTTTGCAGGATAGTATCAACAATTTTGCTTCAATATTTTTGATATCTTCAAAGCTGTTGAATTGACACCCATAATATCAGAAAAATGCTGTATGCAATCACTATTTTATGACTTTGTAGAATATTTTGTTGAATTTTATGGAATCATAAAACTTTCTTTCATTTTAATTCTTAAAACGTAGTATTGTAACAATTTAAATGTATTAATTAAGGATTCGTCTTTCCTTGTCAATAAAAATTGCCATATCTGTTAGTTTTTATAACCATTTCTCAAAATGATGTCATGGTAAAAATAATTGTATAGACATCACAGTATGAATCATGTTTTTGTAAATTTTCTGAGAGTGTGGTTTCATGAATTCAAAATTGAAGGTAAAATTTTGTAGAACTCCTTGTACATAAAAAATAGTGGTTTGTGAGAAAGTAAAAGCAATAATAACTATTTGGGAATTACTTATTTCGGCTATCTTATATTAAATTATCAGCTATTATCTGTTGTATTCTCCCAGAATACACAGTCCCGTTGTTGGATATGTTAAATTTTGTCTTAAGTGAGTTTTTAATGCTTATTTAACAATTTCATTGTTTTCAAACGAATCGTCCTGAGAGACCTTATGCAAATCACCTTTCAGTCAATTCAAAGTCAGTCCTCCATCCATGATGAAATGTTTTCACTATGGTTTTGATATGATTCTTGGTTTCTTAAATCTCCATCACACTGATCAGTATTTTGTATGATCTTGTTGCAGTGTATTTAAAATATTCTTGTTGAAGGAATGCCTGGAGCTTTTCATCATTAAATCTTAATTTATGCTTTGCTGAATCTTATGGATGGTTGTTTCTGTTCATTTGAAGTTTAAAACATTAATTTACAGGCCATTGTTTATAGTAGAATCATAATGTTGCAAATCTTTCTGTATAAGTTAATAGTAACTTAGTGACCTTATTCTAAAGGCATGTCATTAATGTTTAACTACCATGATCTGAATGTAATAAAACTAATCTTGACGGCTGATATTGATGCCTTCAGTTTAATTTCCTTTTTTGTCTTTCCTTTCATTGTCATGAAAACTATTCATATATAAGTGGGCTTATGATTTTACCATACTTTTTGTTCTTTTGGTCAGTTACATTTCAGTTTATTTCCTAAAAATCAAGTAATTTTGTATTCTCACTTGTGTTTCAATTTATGAAATTAATGAGTAAAAATATTTGTTATAAATATTCAAAAATTTTGACTGCCTTTTCAATAATTGCTAATTAAACTACATTTCTAACTAAAATTTTATATAATGAATGATATTGCTTGCATTAAATTTATCAGTTTTACAAATTGTAAAGGTGTGATTTTTAATGTGGCCAGACAATTGAGTACGCAAAGATTGAGTGCGTGACAACTGAGCGCCTGCGACAATTGAGCACGTCTCACAACTAAACTTAACGTAAAAACTATCTAATATTAATTTTTAGAATAACATACTCCATATAACACTGACAAAGAACAATGCAATTGAAAATTGATTCAGATTTCAAACCTGGCCCATAAAACTGAAAAGAAAGGAAATGTTACATGAGTAAAACAAGTAATGATTACAGGCTGTATGTGGACAAGACCTTGGGGAAAATGTTGGTTGCAAATAACGCTTATTTGAGCATAAACATATGTATAACTAACTAAAGCAGTACATTACAACTAAACTTAACATAAAAACTATATAATATTAATTTTTGACAATCTGACAGACAGCATAATTTGTAGAATACTGTTAAGTTAGATATCTCTTGTACATTGTATATTAATGTTATTCATATTAAACAACATGTGTATTAACAAAGTCTAGACCAATTTAGCACTGCGACAATTGAGCGCATCTCACTATTTACAATTTAAGTTGTGTTATTTCTGACAATCTGATGGATGGCATAATTTGTCAAATACTGTTATAGTTATACAATTCTTCGTTTAAGAGATGTAGCTATAACAGTATTTGTTAATAATCTATTAAATTTCGTCGGCAGCATTTGATTTAAATTTCGTTGGTTTCTATTTACACTGGAAGATAGATTACATAAATTCTTTTTTCTTGAATTTAATGAACCTTAACCCACATGTTTAATGATGAGGCAGAAGGAATAGCCTCACAGAGCCAGCGATTTTTTTTCCATAAAGTCCCCGGTTTTGATACTAAGGAAGAATTCAGACATCCATCCTAGGTATTATGGGTTTGATTCTAGGAGGCTCCAAAAACGGTACTTTTCCCATTTAAATGCTTTGAGCGGATTTTCAAAAATTCATTTAGCGTACTTTGCATCAAGATAGAACGTTGAAATTACGGAGTCGTTAGAAGGTCTTTTTATCTTCTGTATAACGCAAGAACTTTATCCCTAATCACCCCAGGTTCGGTGCTTGGTCATTTAGTAAGTCCAATTTTTCAAAAATTCATTTAGGGTATTCTTCTGTAAGATAGAAGGTTGAAATTCAAGTCATCATCAGAGGATGTACATATCTATTGTATGCATAAAGGATTTTTTTCCTGCTGGACTTTAGTTCGATGCTAGGGCAATTAGTATGTCGGAATTTCAGGAATTCTTTTAGGGTATTTCGCGTTAAGATAGTAAGTTGCAATTCATGGCAGTGTTAGAAAAGATATATGTCTATTGTATGCCATAAAAATTTTTTCCCTAATGACCCAGGTTCGATGCACGGATCATTCGATTGACCAAATTATCAAAAATTCGTTAGGGCATTTCGTGGTAAGGTAAACATTGAAATTTGCAATATCGATAGAAGATATAGATTTCTATTGTATTCCGTAAAGGTTTTTCTTTAAGTGGACCCAGGTTCGATTCTAGGACAATTCACATAGACCTATTTTCATTAGATCATTTAGGGTATTGCAGTTTGTGGATGGCAGTCAGTGTATGGCAGGTGGAGTGTTGCAGGTGGTGTGTAATGCCTTAGTTCATCTATCTTACATTAAGCTTGCAGTATGAAAGCAACTTTAACTCGTAATTTTATACTAATACTATGAAATTTATTATTTATATTAACACCATGTAATTAATTTATCATTTATATATTTAGCTTTTTATTTGAAAAATTGAGCATGTGTTGTTTTTAGCGTGCACATATTTATAGAATAATAAGGAAATGCTAATATTTAAGGTTAACCTTTTTGCTCTTTTGAGTAATGAAACAATGGAGTGTGAGTCTGTTTTGCCTTGTCTTTTATTTGCAGATTACAACTTTACAAGCAATTATTTAAAAATATTGGAAGCCTTTTTTCCAATATTCTCATTTCTGTTACTGAATAAATATTTATTGTATACCTTCTTTCTACTTTGAATTTAGACCTTTGAATAACATATTGAACTCTTCTAACATTCTTCTTTTATGTTTACACAATTTTGAATTATTTTTAGACAATCATTTCAGCAATTAAACCACTGAGTGGCAGCCTTTCCTTATTACTAACATAATTTTTCAATTGCTATTATGAAAAATGAAAATATATTTTGTTAGAAGTGTTTCTATTTGCCCTGAAATCTACATTGCGTATATTTTTCACTTCTTTACTTTAAATACACTTAAATAACAAGTCATTCTATTTCAATATTCTACTTTTATCCTCACTATGTAAAATTAATTTCTGCAGCTTCATCAGCGAAATAAGAGATTATATCTTTACTTTAAAATACTGCAACTTATACAGCCATTTTGGCAATAGCAGTAGAACTATTTGTAATGTGGCAGTAGGCCACATGGATAAGAATAACTTTGTGANCATTATAACTTCACTTTAAAATTCTGCAATTTATACAGCCTTATCAGCAATAGCCGTATGCAACTTTTATTATCATCTTCTAAAGATCTTCCAGCTATCACTTTGTTTTTTTTAATAATAATCAAGCTATAATTTTTACAATGATCACTGATTGAATAAGTGAGTCAAACATGAAAATATATTCGGAATTTTAGAAATAAATTTTACACCAACAACCACAGTATTTGAGCCATTAATAGACAAAGTCATTTGCAGAAAATTAAGCAATAATTCAATTGAAAGTGAACTGAAAATTAAAATAGCAACAAAATAATTTACTACGGAATCATCTTCATTGTCTTTGTAACTAATAATTTCAACCCAGCTTGACACGATGGAAAATTCCTTCCAAAAACTCAAAATGATTCTTTCACTTTATGTTGCTATAAAATTGTTTATTTTATCATTTTTTATGTAGATGTAATGATTGATATGACTTTCATCCCCCTTAAACAGCACAATAGGTACTTTGTTGAAGAGCTTCTTATCATGGTAATTCCTCTATAAACCGCCAAAATGTTGGATGATATCCTTGAATCGAATCCTGAAACTATTTTATTCATGGTCTTCCAAGGCTTATTTTACCCAATGGCTTGTATTTCATACTTTGCATTGGGAATATCTTTCTATATGTGGTGTGATAAAAATAAGCAGAATTTCTAAATTACCTGGGCTGTATAATTCCAATTGCCAAAATTTTGTTTTCTCTATATTGGTACACATGTCCCTAATGTACATTTTTAAGGGCAGCCATTTTGAAAGCTCAGTCTATTGTTGGCAGTCAAAAAGGCTACACGTGTTTAACTGTGATCGGCGATCTTTGAATTGTGGCAAAAATGGAACAAAGAATTTGCTTTAAATTCTGTGTCAGAAATGGAATTAAGTGCTGCACCACATTGGAAATGTTAAATGTTGCTTTTAGCAAATGTTCAATGAATAATATGAGCATTTACAAGTGGTAAAAACGTTTTAAAGAGGCTCGTGGAGATACTGAAGATGATGAGCGCCCTGGACGTCTTAGCACATCGATAACTGATGTCAAAAAGGTGAAGAAGATGATTACGGTCAATCGCTGAATCACTATCAGAGAGGTTGCTGATTAGGTTGGCATATCATTTGGCTCATGCCATGCAATTTTTATGGATGCTTTTGGCATGAAACGGGTGCCAGCAAAATTTGTACTGGTGACTGGTGACGAAACATGGGTGTATGGGTATAATGTTGAAACTAAGACCCAGTAGTCCCAATGGATACTTCCTGAAGAACCAAGACCGAAAAAAACGCATCAAGTTCAATCGGATGTGAAGGTTCTGCTGACGGTTTTCTTTGATTTCAATGGTGTAGTGCATCATGAGTTCTTGCCGCCAGGTCACACTGTCAATAAGGAATATTACCTGGAACTTCTATGCCATTTGCTTGAAGCAATCTGAAGAAAATGATCAAACCTGTGACGGAACAATACATGGCAATTGCACCATGATAATTCACTAGCTCACACCTCGCTGCTTGTTCGTGAATTTTTAGCAAAAACCAACACCATTAATGATGCCTAAACCACCGTCTTCACTGGAGATGACCCCCTGTCATTTCTTCCTATTCCCAAAACTGAAAAAACCTTGAAAGGACGACGTTTTGGCAACATTAAGAAGATCAAGATAGAATTGCTGAAGGAGCTAAATGCGTGTAACCTTTTTGACTGCCAACAATAGACTAAGCTTTCAAACTGTGCCTGACAATCAATAACTGATGGCTGGTAATAATGTTATAGGAAAAACTGCCATGGAAAAATTGTCACAATTTGGGATAGGATAAAATTAGCAAGAAAATCAGTCACAACTGGTTGATGATGGTTACTGACAATATCACAGGAAAAGATTTACAGAAAAAAGTCATTATTTTGGCAATGGCTAACATTATAATTAGTCGTTGTTTTTATTGCTCTGTATGAAGCAGTAATTTTCATAGTATTTTATTCTTTTTTACACAAAAATTAAAAGTATGCACTACCGGAACAGTAAGGAGCAATAGGGTAGAGAAAAAACAGATAAATAATGTAAATGCTAGAGTAAAAAGAGAGACTTCATATAAGTAAAGAAATTTCATCAAAATTTTTATAAAGCTAAAAGAAAATTATTCACATCCATATCCTTGTTATAAGAGATAAAGGGGAGACAGTTTCAGGTAGATGATGTTAGCTGAGAATGTCCTTGAAGTTAAGATTGGTTAAAATTACTCGTCAAAACATATGGAAACAGTTTATAAGGGACAGGCATGATGCATATGTATATGAATAGACAGAGTGATGGGTATAAGCCACTTGTATTTTTGAGTAGATGACAAATAAATAATGCGTTATAAATGATTGTAAGGGTAGTTGGTGGGAGGAAGTTAGGGTTTCATTACCTGCATTGACTTTTCCTATTTAGATTTACCATATTGAATACCTCTGGTTAGAATGTTGTAAAATTTTATTTGAATTGTTGTGAAATTATTATTTGAACATACTTCTCACTGTATTTTTCTGGGTACCCATACTAATAATAACAACTTCAACATTTTCTGAGAAAATTGATATTTCTCTCATTATCCCGGCCCTCATTCCTTTCTTTAATTTTGCAGGTTAATAATAAATACCTTAAGACTATAATATTTTTAAAGAAACTTGTTAAATTACTGTAAGCATTTTCATGCGTAGACCCATTACTTTTTACCCCAACATATTTTATGCAACAACTTACTGCAATAATTTTACTGACATATGAGTACTCACCAAATACAATATTATGCGATCGAAAATGTTTATATGTAATTCTAGATGGATTCATAATAGACCTATTATCTCTTTGTATATTAACTTCTTGTCAAGTCAAAATAAAAAGGGAGAATTTGACTAACTTTTCTATCAAAGAAGATGCAGAAACAGAGCTAATAATGTCTTGTATCTTTCCTTCTGACTTTTCTTGTGTTTTCTTTTCTTCTATCACCTTCTTTTGTCATTTTTCCAAGGCATTGTTACATGGATTCCAATATATGAAGGTGGCTACTGTCAGTTACCACTGTTTCAACAGTTGATTACTAAACAGTTTGGCTTGGCTCTTCAGAAAGCTGTACTCTAGTGAACTAAACTTGAAGCGGTTTCTGCAATATGATAAACAGCTTTGATTCCTTCACACTACATGAATAACCTGATCCAACTAATGTAATATTATAATAAAGACTGGTTATGTGATGTCATTAAACGAAATTAGAAAGTATAAGTCAAACATTATTCATTGCACTGTGTATGTATGATATAAATATATATTTATTGCGTATTATTAGGAAACTATTTTATTCCTTCAATTCAGTTTTTCAATATTTCGTTATTAAGATTCCTGTGTACAGTACATACATTATTTGTAAAGGGTTAGTGTATTGAATGAAAATGAACTAGTCTGTGCTAAAAATCTGTGAGTCCTTTGTGAGTGAAAGATAGTCCTAGAGCTGAATATATTTCCAGAAACCATGAGGCAGGTAACCAAGTTGCTACCTCAGAGATATTTCCGGCACCCAGCAATTTTCATGGAATTGACCGCCCTTGAAATGTCCGCAAGGAACCATTGTTTACGGCTTTAGAGGTGTATTGTTTAACGCACAGAAGTTGGTATATTTTAAAATGACTATCAGAGCTTAATGCACCTTTAGTAACATGCACAAACTATTTTAAAAAATAACAGATTTTCCGAATAAAAAGCTAAATATATAAATGATAAATTAATTNGGGACTTTATGGAAAAAAAATCGCTGGCTCTGTGAGGCTATTCCTTCTGCCTCATCATTAAACATGTGGGTTAAGGTTCATTAAATTCAAGAAAAAAGAATTTATGTAATCTATCTTCCAGTGTAAATAGAAACCAACGAAATTTAAATCAAATGCTGCCGACGAAATTTAATAGATTATTAACAAATACTGTTATAGCTACATCTCTTAAACGAAGAATTGTATAACTATAACAGTATTTGACAAATTATGCCATCCATCAGATTGTCAGAAATAATACAACGTAAATTGTAAATAGTGAGATGCGCTCAATTGTCGCAGTGCTAAATTGGTCTAGAACTTTGTTAATACAGATGTTGTTTAATATAAATAACGTTAATATACAGAGAATTTTAAAATTGTATAATGTGTGATTTAAGTGTCTTTAAATTCACGAAAAAAGAATAAATGTCACATATATTGAAGAGTAAACATAAATACTGCAGATTAAATTAAAATGAAATACTGCCGTCATCTGTGATTAAACAAAGAGATATCTAATTATAACAGTATTCTACAAATTATGCTTTCTGTCAAATTGTAAAAAATTAATATACCAGTTTTTACATCAAGTTTAGTTGTGAGATGCGCTCAATTGTCGCAGGTGCTTAGTTTTGCAGAACCTATTTTTAAACAACCATCTCAACTTTATCATTAATTATTATTGTAGTTTTTATTATTCATGTTATTATATCAGCTGAGTTGGTGTTTTGTGGTTTAATACCTTAATTTTAGTGAATATTTTCTGTCTGGTAACCTCTTTATCATTATGACCAATTTTTCTTGTATTTTTGTTACTTCAATGGTTTAAGTCATCTTTAGAATGTTAGGTTGTTGAATATTTAAAGTAAATGTTGTGTTTTTCTAGTATAATGTCTTTCAGATTGTCTATACATTTTTTGTTTTAAATTTTGTGTACAATATTTTTTTCAGATTTATGGTATTATTAAAATTTCACTCGGTCAAGTTATCATCATGAATTATTCCCCAAAACGTTGAGAATATAGAAGCTTTATTTCATCAGAAGAATAATTTTAAGTTTTAGATTATTATTCAATCATAAAATATATGCATAGTAATTGTAATCAAGTGGTATACTAGTTTAGGCCTTTCATTAACTTGCATCTTTGTTTTTGAATTTGGTAGCCTATCTTAATGAATGTAATATAATGTTTGTTTTTCTTTCATTGTACATGGGTTTTGTCTCAGTCATATCTAATGCTAGAGAGAATTTTATTTTATGTAATGATCAATCTTTGTAGGTTAAAGCGTTTGAAATAAATATTGCTCTCAGCACTTTGCTGTACACTAAAGTTCCAAGTCCATTTGCGCATGACACCACGTTGGTGTCCCTGGAACCTGGACATCTAAGTGTTAATGGGTTAAGAACTGTCTTACTGCAGTATATTTAGGGTACATTAACTGGATTTACGTAGGGTTTATTAGTAACTTTTAACTATGTTCCTGAAGATGTACTAACTCAATAAGTTGTAAAAGCTGTTTAAAAGGAGGAATTCTCTCTTGGTGGTACATTTAGAAATGCCTTGAGGTATTTTGCACACTTGGCTTCCACTGGAAATAGAACCTGGGATCACTTTCACTTGCGTGGATGGCTATCCACAAGCCCAGTTCTTTACTTTTTGCTTTTAGTTTGTATTTATATTTTTGTGATGTTGTTTTTTATTCATTTGAAAGAATATTAAATTAATAACAAAACTACATGGTTTGCAACCAATATAATTCTGATTAAATGAAGTCCCTGTGGTAAACATTGCCTCAAGGCTAACTTTCTCCAAGTTGGTAAAAATGTTATCAACTTTTAGATCTTTTGCTATAGCAAATATTATGCGACAATGCAGATTAAATATATGGTTGAAAAAATATATCTACATGCTTTAAAAATTTTGCATTAATTACTAGATATTAATTAAGATACCATTTGTAAAGAGAAGAATGAAAAAAAATGTAGCTCAATAGGTAGTAAATGTTTAAAATATATTGCAAGAATAGTACTAGCTATTTAAAGTATGCATTTTCTTAAAATACTGGTTATGGTCCAATTTTTACTTATTCAGGAAGTGCAAAGTATAACTTTTGTTTGAGTTTTTTGGATTGCTTTTCTCTTAGGGAATTTTTGTTACTTTCGTTATTTTAACATTATATCAATTCATCATTTGAAAAACTTATAATTATGCTCAAGTAGAAGTGTGTTAGATGAAATGTAATTTTAATGTATTTGTTTAGGTACTATTTTTCTGTAGGGAGAATTGCAGAAACTCTGAGTTACCTTTTCCTCTATTGTGCATTCCACATTTACTTAACAGTAATGTGCTTATGGCAAATGCTGTTGTCAAACTTACTCATCGCTTGATTACCTCGCCAAATTTGCAGTAGTTGTCCAGCACAGTGCCAAATTTGAATATTGCTGTGGGGTTTAGAATATGCACGTAGGAAAACTCCGAGAGTTATTTTTTTAGTAAAATGAAGGATTTGTGCACAATGTTTTAAATTATTTTATGCACTTATTTAATTTTCTTTTAATTTTATGCACTATCTTTCTACCTCCTGATGTTACAAAATCATCATAAATCACATATCTCATTTTTTTACGGCAGCATAACTTCCTTAGTTTTCAATGGTGTCACTAACATGCCACGAGGTACTTCTCTCCTTATAAATTGTTGACTGAGAGCTCCCAGTGACTTTTGTGGCCTCTTTGCATGCCTTGAAAACACAGAGAGGTTTTGGAAATAAGTAAAAATGTTAAACACAAATTTTCATTCATGGATTCTCAATTTCTCCCCTTATCACCTTCACTTTTCTTTGGACATGGAAGTTAGAAACAAATCACTCTGGAGTACACTCTACAGCAGACTTATCACAATGGCACACCACTTCTATACTCAGAGAAATCCAAAGACAAACTAAATACTGACTGACATCACTTTCTGAGAATTAAGGTTGACCAGATGTTTCATGACTTAACCTACTGTAGCAGTTACACCCTGGGTACAACTGTTCATACTATTCTTTCAGTAGCAGGAATTTTTTCTCAACTGTAAATAGAAAGTTTCAGTTTTACTGTTTTTTGGTGTGTTTTATTTTGAGAAGAGACATTTGCAGAAGCCGAGCGTAAAGTTTGTTGAAATTGTCTGGATATAAAAAGACATTTCTTCTGGCAGAGGATTTAAGGTTGAGAAACAAAAATATTGCAATATTTCTAGAAAAAGAACATTCCATTAGCCTATTTCAATAATGTAGTCAAGCATTTGTGTAGCAGATAACTAGGGATTGAGAGGTGTGCTCAACATGTACCACTCAGTACTCTTCAGTATTTTATATTCCCACTTTCATCTCATATTAAATATTTGCTTTTCACAGGAAAGACATTGATCTTACTAAGAAAGAAATCTTAAGAATGTATTTAAAATTCCGGTAAGCTAGAAGTAAAGCTGTCAAATGTTATATTGAGCAATTGATTGAAAACTTACACAAATTCTTTAAAAATGTTCAGGACCTTGATGTATAAATTTCTAATGTCACATTCAATCCATGTTAATAATTGAAAGAATCAGATCTTCATCCTTTTCTGCTCCAAAGTTTTAACCCTTTAATAGCATCCATGTCCACCAGGTATTGCAAAAATTCTTGCAAGCTGTAAAATGAATACCTCACTGACAAAAGTAGTTTCTAGGCTGCAAATGGCCAGTAAGGGTTTATTCAATGTAAGAATAAAAATTTTCAAATCTTAAAAAAAGTATGAGGTCATTAACAATTTTCCGTGAAGGGGTTAATTCCTCCTTCACACTTACCGCAGCAAAGCAGGCACTCATGGGCGAGGCTGTGGAATTTTGCTGCACGGAACAATCTCTTAATTTGTGAAATTCACAAATGCCTTTGTTATCAAGATATAGCCCTAATTCCTTCAGCAAAAATATTTTTACTCTTTTCTTCAAATTTCCTATAAAGCATCTGTGAGGTATCTCTTACGGTATGAGATTTAACTGGTGACTGCTTTGTGCATAATTCGAAAATTTTGGATCAAAGACTTGTATACATGGTATGAAATCATAAAAGCAAAATAATACACAAATTAAAGTTTACTGTTGCTGAAAGTTATGTGTGAACATTGTTCTATGTAAGTTTTGTGCCAAATGAAAGAACGCCTTGCTCACAACAGCGTGATAAAGATAAACTTGGAAAATAGTCTTTCCTCTGGGAAATGCAAGAAAATGATTTTTATAAATTTTACTTTAAAATATATGGATAATTAAAGTTCACCATTCCATGTATCATTTATTTATCCATCATAAATGATTTATTTATTAAAAAAGGCTTGCTTCTTATGAGGGAATACACTGGAAAAGGAGCTTCATAAGAGTGCATACTGTCAACTAAATGTGGAATCATCTTTAGTGTGTTGTCTCTGAACTTATATAATTATGCAGAGCTCAAAATGTTTTAAGGGTTAATTAAAGGCTTTCTCTGTGGATTTTGTAAAGTGAAGCGTTTTTAAATTTTCATAGTACTCAGTTTTTCAGAATGCATGGAAATTATTTATTTCTTGTAAATAATAATGTTTTATTTGCTGATAGCTAAATATGAAAATGGTCACTTATCATATTATTTACTCCTGTTCTGCTTTACTACTGTTCTGCTTACAAAAGATACACATTAAAATCCCAATTCTGTGGACACATTTTTGTTTAACTACATCTGAAAATAGCAGCGAATTTGGGCCCAATCGGTTATTTAAAAATTAGAATTATTGTAGCTGTAGCATATACATGTATGATTTTTATAGCCAGTGGTTGGGGAGATGAGTTGTTTACCATAGTGCTGTCTTTTCATTTCTTTACTTTTCTCAATCCAAGAGGGGTTTATTTATTGAGTTTAAGATGCGTGGCCAGTTAGGTGTTCACTGAATATACTCTTCTGTGTCTTAAGGTGTCTTCCCAAGACTAATTATTTTCCGCCGGAGAAACCAGTATTCTGTGACCGTGATCTAAACCCGGATGAACATGTTGTGATGTGCTGCGATGAATATGATCACTGCAACTTGCACCTCCATCCAACTCTGGCCACCCCAATCTCCCTTGCAGGTAAGAGCAGTGGAACTGAGTGAAGTCAACCGTCTAGAGCGAGAGGGTGCAGATGCAGCTGCGGTACATTCGTTGATGGCTTGCTAATTCATTCACAAAAAATGAAATGAAAACTAATGACCCTTTACTCATGCTTTATTTTTTACCCTTTCTTACAGTTTCTCTGAGTACTAGATGTGGTTGGTGTGTGTTGAAGTGGCAGAGATTGACTCACTAACCAGTATAAATGAAGCCTTGGTGACTTATAACTGAGCTGTAATGTCTGTAGAGTTTTGCTAGGTATTTTCTCCCAGTATCATCCCACATATTTCTATCACTTTTATATCTGTAACCTCTGTAGTCAATTTTCTTTTATTTTCAGTCATTGATTTTTATCACTTTCCCCACATCACATTCAGCCCTTATGAACTGTTTCTACCTGATAATACTTTTCATAGTGTGTGTAGCAATACTTTCCTCATCTAACCCTGTTTTTTATTTTCTCCCTCTGTGTCCATTCACTTGTTTTTGACCCCCTTTTAATGAGCATAGAGAGTGAAATCGAGAAGCTTCTCAAGGAGAACTGAGAGAGGGGCTGGCTATTATTTCCCACCCTGGCTGTTTTGTTTGCATGTAGCATTGTTCCTAATCTGCCTCATGTCTGTGTGTTTGTGTGACAGGTGCCTGGATATGGCGATATTGTATCCACCTGAGAACCCAGTCTGGTGTCATAACTCCAATAATCTTAATGACACTTTTGTCATAGGGTGTTGCAAGAACTATGACATGTGTAATAAAGACTTGAAACCAATGCTTCATGTTAAGAAGGACAAAGGTAGGTAAATTACCCTTTCAGCGTTGCTTTTTCATTGGTTCTTCCTTAGTTGGTGAGCATGATGATTCATTACTTCTAATGTTCTTCTTTCATTTTTGCTGCTTATATTTTATCATGCTTTGTTTTAATGAGAATTATTTTTCAGAGTCTATCACCTTGTTTTGCTGCACGGATTGCCTTGTATTGCCTGGAGCATTTTCTCCTAAGTAGCTAGAAATTCTTAACATAGTTTGATGGCGAGTTACCCATTAACTCTTCCCTTGCCTGTTACAATCCTGCATAATCATCTTTATTTGGCCTCTTACTTTTCCATATTTTATGCCGTAGGTGTTATAATAAGGATAAACTATTTCCACCTGATTTACCTCTCTGGTGTTTTAAGCCTAAGAATGGCACAGGTAGCAATAACAAGGCAGCCATCATGTGCTGTCAGGACTACGACTATTGTAACCTCGATTTGAAACCAGCCCTTGATGAAGGTGAGAGTGGCTCTTAAGCTGGAGACATACTTATTCTGTGAACGTTATTCATGTCAGTGACCAGATTGGCTTTCTTCATTCAAATTTAGTCTGACTCTGGATAGTGCGTGATTTTTTGAAATGCTCTTAAGCATGAGTCAACTTCCATGTGTGCTTCCACTGGGAAATTGTTGTGAAGAGTGTCCCGTGTGGAAATATTTAATCAAGGCTTGGAGCAGTTGTCATTGATACTCTTTTTTAAAGGCATTCTCATCCAGTTTCATTATTTGGAATATGTGTTTCACTACTTTCATTCAGATTTGTTTTTCTGTTCTGGAAAGAAAATTAGAGTCCTGGTTGTGTTATACCCAAGGGAGTTCCATTTAACAATTAATTTTTTCTTGAATTTTTACTCTTCAACGTAATTTAGCATGAGTATAATACTACATGACCTTCTTAGCTTTCTTTATTTTCATTCAGTTTGAAGAGATTTTGAGTAAAATTCAGTTTCTGGTCTTATTTAACCTTGGGTTCTTTTTCAACCTCTTTTTGTTAAGTTGAGATTCTAATGCTAGCTAAAATTTACAGTGTCCTCGCATTTTACTAAAATATTATTTGTTTTTAGTGAAGTTTTGTTTTTGTAAAGTATCGTTTTGTCTTTAGCCTTCAAAGACTGCATATGAGATTTTTTATTTTTATTTATTTGCAACGAAAGAAAAATTCTGGATGTCGCTTGAATAGGGAAATAAGAGTCAAGTTAATAATTAGTCTATATATCCTTAATCATAAAATTATCTGATGAGTACTTGATTATTATAAATAGATATAGATATTTTGTATGCTACTTTGAAAACCTAGCGACAGAAGTCGGGCCTCATTATTTGTTACTCTATTGGCCATTTCAGTTTGTATTGGTTCTAGCATAAGTTATTATTGATTTTTATTACTGGTATTCTTCAAGTCCTAATTTTGAAGTAATAAGTGCATCTGCAATGTGTTGTTATACAAGCAATGTATAATCAGCATAATTTTCAGTGAGGCACAAAAATGACCTTTCACGTTAACCTTGTTTAATGAAATTTCAGAAATCTAAAGATTGAGTTTGAAAGGTCTTTTAATTATTTTAATAATAACTTTTGATTCTTTTCACCAAAAGAAGTGAGGACACATGATTGCAATTCTAAACCAATAACATCTTTGAACTGTGAGAAAGGCAAGAAAAATGACAGACTTTGTTTTGAAATAGTTGGAAGAATAAAGCATCTACCTTCACCATATTATAAAGAAGTTCAAGGAAGTTCAGAGAGTGACAGTGAGTAGATGATTACTAGTAGCAAAGGAGTATTTATTTATAAAGGTGAGCAGCATCAAAGGTGTGTGTACCATAAGGTGGAAATGAATGAACTTAAAAGAAGGCAGATTACTTAATAGAACTATGACATGGTGGGCCTCTGAGATGAAAGATGAAATTTAGCTAAATGTGAGTTTCAACATAAGCATGAAGTGATTGGAATGTAATGTAAATCTATTTGTTGTAATGTGTTAAGAAAACAGGTAAAATGTAATTGTCAGTCAGTCACAGGTCTGCTTTTGTGCTTCAATGTGTATGCTACTTACTAAGATGCAGATCATAAGAAGACTTCAAGATAAGAGTAAAATGTGACCAAAGGAGTTTAGTGTTTAAAATTATTATAGTGCTGCAGTAGATCATATAGCAGATAGTTAAAATCCTAGCAAAGGACTTAGTGATGTGATGTATGAGTATCTTGCCTTAAGACGGAACGAGTATGGAAAATAACACCTTGTAGTATGAGGAAACTTAGAGATTATTGCTAGAGAAAATGTAGAAGAGTGAATAAGAATGTAAAAAATTGAGTTGTTAAAAATTAAGAAAATAAAAATGTCTGATGTTTCAATAAAGATGGATAGAAATGGATTTTAAGATAAATGCTTACCATTCACTTGGTTTTTGAAATCAATAAATTAACCTTAGTGAGCACATATTTCCTTTGTATATTCGTACATGATATTAATCCAACCACATTATTTTGTGAAATAAAGCATCAGATACAGTGGTGTAGTGATTCAGGTATGGGCTTTATTTGTATATATATAATAATATATTTGAGATATTTGGGAAAAATGGGTTTCCTTGTAATTGCTATCTCCACATTTATGAAAAGGCTTGGCTTTGTGAATTTTCTTTGTGATCTTGTAAATGATCTTTAGATGTCCTTATCATGGATAACTTTTTCTATCTGTCTTTATTCCTTCAAGTATTTTGCTCATAACATTCTCAGGGGAATACCTTAACTAAAAATAGTTATATTTATTGCTAGATAGTTAAGCAGATGGCTATGAAGATGATCAATTTGGCTAAATTTGGGCCTACCCAAAGGAGTGCATGCTTGGTAACTTTTCATCACTCCTTTTTGTAACTTATAAAAACTAATCAAATCTTAATAGAATTATTTCCTTCATTCATACTAATTTTCTTCAATCTTTGTTATTCATGACTTTATCTTTACTGCTTTTGGTGTTTTTGTTGCAATTAACTTGTTTGTGTTCACTCAGTTATTTTCTTTGGCTCTCTGTACTTTGCCTTTTTAATTAAAAAGCAAACAAAGATGCAATTTCTGTCTTTATTTTATGGGAACTAAAATTTTAGCTAATGTTTTTGCTACAGTGACTTCTCATGTGTTTTTTCATGTAATACCGATGCTTTTCTTTATTAACGCGATGTAGAGAGATGAAAAATGCCAAAGAAATTTGTCATAGCCATTCACCTTAAAGCTTTCAAATAAAATAGAATTGTAGTTACTAATTGGGGAAAATATGGTGCGTCTCTCGTCAATAAATTCATAAGGTTAGTAAATTCAAGTTTTTTTTCTGTTATTTTTGGTGTGTATTTTTCCTTCATTACTTATGGATTCTCTTTTTTTGCATGTTATGTAACTAATAATGAGCATGCTTTTTTTATTGTGTTCTAGTTTTACATAAAATGTGGAAATTAAACAATTTTTATTAAGAATAGATTGTAATGCTGTTTTTTTATTAGCATTTTCATTGATCCATTAAATTATTTCAATTTATTCAAATAGAATATTCATTTAAAAATTCAATATAATATTATGTATGATTTAGATTTTGAATACCAATAAATCTTATCTTTATCTTATTTACTCCTTCAAATGTGATATTTCAGTAAAAAACCATTTTTTTTCCTTTTGCCATGAAGACTCATCTAATAGTATGGGCAGAAATCCTCTTGGGACATGGGAACTGGCATTTATAATAGCCGGGCCTATCTGCATGCTGTGTATTGTGATAGTGATTGCATACAGTGTTTGCCAGCAACGTAATAAAAAGAGACTTCTACGTTGGAGAGCTGAGGATCTGATGGAAGCTCCAGAGCACCCAATCTTGGGTCATTCTATAAGAGATATGATAGAGATGACCACCAGTGGATCTGGATCTGGTAATTGGCTTTTATCTTTTATTCAAAGAGTGAATTACGAATGCAATGTAAAGAATTAAGATCGTGTATGTGCACAAGTTAGATAAGGTACTTATAATGCATCTCTGAATTAGCCTAAAACTTCTGCATGACTTTTGAAAACACTTTTGGTAGCCCATTAAAAGCTAGTAAAATTTCTCATTTTGTCAGTTTTTCAGTATTTTCACACTAACAAAGTCAATATAGAAATGACCAACTTATGAAATAATTACAGAAATTTGACCAATAATTATGAACAGAAGATGACTAGTGAGCAAATCTCTGGATAAAATTCAGTATGAATGAAGTGTGATAAAGCATAGGTTTATCAGGATACATTTTCCATTAAAACACAATTTTATAGTTAGAAAGTCTCCATAAAGTCCTTGCTGTTATAATATTTTATTTCATTTTAATTTCCTTTTTACAAGAGGAAAGGCCTTGCTAAAATTTTCTAGTAGCCAATTTTATCTGTTAAATTCTGGCAAAAATTCTGTTGAGCTGAAGTGACGCTAATTTCAGTTATTTTCGAATGAGGCTTTAAAAGTTAGATTAGTTGCTGATTCAGCAAAATGATGCTATGAGTTGCAGATGATATCTAAAATGTCAAATTTATGATATACAAGTTTATCTTAGAACAGCCTTAAATGTTTAATTTATAATATATTCTAGTAAAATTTCCTTCCAAATATATTCATCTGTTTGTCATTGAAGTATTAATTTCCATTAAAATCGTAATTCCATATGCAAGGTTAGAAAATGTACTTCTCAGATGATCTTGAATGAAAAATACTCTAATAAAATCTAATTATATTTTTCAAACTCTGGTAAATTACAAATTTCATGCTTTTTTGAAAACTTTACTAATATTTCTCATGAGATGGTTGTAACTTAGAAAGGATCTGGTGCTGGTTGTAATTTGTAGCTAATTTGAAAGTTCGTGGCCTTTTCTGTGAGTGCCTAATGATGGACAGAGAGTAGTTTGAGGGGTATAAAGCAAGAAAGGATTAACTCACATTATCATTTTTGTCCTTGAGACTGAAAAAATCATTTGTTTGCAGTGGCCACAATTTTCTTTTTCTCATTATATTCTGAATTAGTAGTCAATTCCTAAGGAAAAATGGACTTGAAAAAAGTCTGATGGGACTGGGAATCAAACCCGGGTCTCCCAAATGCCGGTCAGGTGCTCGTCCATTCTTCCTTGGGATTTTTCCTGGGTGCCCACCATCTTGCGCTAGATCGCCTTTACCCACTTCCTACGTATTAGTAAATTACTCGATAACTTTATTAAAATAGTATTATGAGATATAGCCTCATTGGTATTTTTATTGATTTGTATTAAAAATTATTTCCAGGACTGCCTCTTTTGGTTCAGCGTAGTATTGCCAGACAGATTCAGCTAGTAGATATCATTGGCAAGGGACGATTTGGAGAGGTATGGAAGGGTAGATGGCGAGGTGAAAATGTTGCTGTCAAAATTTTCTCTTCTCGTGAAGAGAGATCTTGGTTTAGGGAGGCTGAAATATATCAAACTGTCATGCTTCGTCATGATAATATACTTGGATTCATTGCAGCTGACAATAAAGGTGAGGATAGTTACTTTTAGTTTATTCAGATTAAACATTTTTGGAAATGCTAAGTTTCCATTTGGTGTGGAGCAAATATGCTTGCATATCTTTTTTACCTGTCATTTTTTTGTGTTGTATTTGTGGTTAATTAATAGTTCCCATAGAATTTTATTTTGTGGTTTTGGTTTATCTTTACCTGAGATTAATCTCTAGTAAGTGAATATATTCATTTTCAAGATTCTTAATAATTCCATTTTTGTCTTAATTATCACTCTTATTTTTTGTAGAAATACTATTCAGGGAGAGGAAATTAAGGCATGTGTATTTGTTTGTTTAATTTTTTAGATAATGGGACATGGACTCAGTTATGGCTGATTACTGATTACCATGAAAATGGTTCTCTTTTCGATTACCTTAATAGAACTACAGTTGATACATCGGGCATGATTACCATGTCTCTCTCCATTGCAACAGGATTAGCTCATCTACATATGGAAATCGTCGGTACTCAAGGTAAATTCTATTGCTAAGCACTGTTAATGTAATTAAAAATTTACTTAATTTTGATCTGTATTTGGATGTAACTTAAAGTGGCAATTGTTTCTTCAGGCAAACCTGCCATTGCTCACAGAGACCTTAAATCAAAGAACATTCTAGTTAAACTGAACGGGACTTGTGCAATTGGTGATCTTGGTCTAGCTGTAAGGCATGATGTTGCTACTGATACTGTAGATATTCCTTTGAACAATCGAGTAGGAACAAAACGTTACATGGCTCCTGAGGTAACTGGACTTCTGTAGATTTTTTATGATGTAGTTTTAAAATTGAAGTCAGTATGCATTGATTGCATATGTTACTGTATTTCAATTTAATAGAAATTTGAAGTACAAATGTTGTAAGTATTAATCAAGTTTAAATAAATAGTTAAAATTATAATAGTGATTTAAGGTTTAGTTTAAAAATCGAAGTAATTTTCCATACTCCTACTTTTATTTATTTATTTTCTGTGCTTCCCTGTTGTCGTTGCAACGACTTCCTGTCCTGATAAGCTTCTGCTCTGCTGTTTCTTATAAATTTGATTTTTTAAATATGTAGCCATAAATTTATTGTTTTCTGTTTACAGGTACTGGAGGAAACTATTAATATGAACCACTTTGACTCATTTAAACGAGCTGATGTGTATGCATTGGGATTGATATTCTGGGAAATTGCTAGAAGATGTAACATTGGTGGTGAGTTTGTTGTAACTTTCGTTTGAAAGGTTTGTTCTGTTTAAGCAGTTGGATATCTTATGATATTAATGTCATCTTTCACCAACTACCTCTGAAGAATATTTTCATTCCAAAGCATTTTGAAGGAAATTGTGTTGATACATTTTTCTTTCTCCAGGAATACATGAGGAATACCAGTTACCTTTTTATGATATGGTCCAATCAGATCCAACAATCGAAGAAATGAGAAAGGTTGTTTGTCTAGATCGCCAGCGCCCGTCAATCCCTAATAGATGGCAGTCATTTGAGGTTGGTTTTTATTATAACACTAGTGAACACCCTCATCAAGCATGATGCAGCTTTATTTATTTAAAGAATATTTATCCATTATTTTATACATCTGGTCCTCCTAAGTCAGAAAGTTTCATTTGTAAGTATATTAATTTAACGTATTAGTTACTGGTTATATGGATTGATTGATAATGGATAAATTTAGAATAAAATTGTTCAAAGTTAAATGAATGGAGGAAAAATTTCCTTGATTGTAGGTATGAAATCAACATTCATGAAACTTGTATTTTTGAACTTAATGCCATAAAATTAGTTAGAAAAACATTGTAATTTTTCAAGTGTTGATTCTCTTTTTAAATTCCAAGCATATTCTTATAGGATAACAAATTGAGATCAGCATCAATAATTGGGCTTGGTACAAGCTCTCATCGAGCGTGATGGATGGATGGACATAAATTATCGCAATTTTGAACATATATATCAATATTTTATGACTAGAATAAAAAACTATAACCATTTTCCTTTCTTGGCTCTATTTTGTAGGACCATTATTTCTAATTTAATTTTGTAAAATAGACAATCTCTGAAAGTCATGAAAACCTACTTTACGTGCATTTCTTATGAAAACATATAATGGAGTACTGGGTTCGAACCTTAGCCTTCTCATTGCATATTTTTGCATAAATTGCTCATCTTCAAGGGGCACATGCAAATTATGAGTCGAGCTTACTTCCATAATTCTTCCAAAAATTAAAAACAAAAAACTAAAAGTTTAGCGCTTACGCTAGGCTAGGCTGCTATATTTCTGGCCATTCTTCTCCTCTCTGTGGTAATTTATTTATATTATACATTGTAGGATCTCAGATCAAAATGTAAAGATTTTGTTTTGAGGGGGCTGAGATAACTGATCTCGAATGTTTGTGCAGTGAAATTGAAAGCTTATGGCCCCTGGATGCGCGAAGCCTCGACGAGCGTAGGGGAAAGTTCCTTTGGGGGGAGAATGCTGAAGGGGAAGGCATTAGCGCGGAGTATCGGCTCTATGGCATTACCAACCGTAGTAGGCACAAATTTTGGCAGACACATACAATGTAGAAGGTTTCAGCTTAGACAGCGCTGGAAATCTCTAAAAGAGACTATTCGAAAGTTCTAAATAGCCATCAGGATGTAACCTATTAAAATTTCCTCATAGTAAATGTTAGATGCATTAGATCAGTTATTCCCAAAGTGGACGATGCCGCCCCCCTAAGGGCGCTGGTATAATCTAGGAGGGCGCTAGCGAAAAAGAATTTTATCCCATTGCCAGTCATCTTTCTTTCTCAGTAGAGATTTACTGGCTTTATGGCATCAATGCAACATCAAAAAATTGTCATACAGAATTTGGTGGATATTTTCATCTCTGCTGTGCTTGATTTCCTTATTATCTTTCATCAGCTATGGCGCCACAGATATTAATTTTCATAGATTTTCATATTTGGGGGGCAGTGGTATGGATCCAAGGGGACGGTAGCATGAAAAAGTTTGGGAAACACTGCATTAAATAAAGAAAACAAAATATTCTTTATTGCATTTCTTCATCGCTAGAATCTAAAAAATCACTACTTGAATCATTGCCTGACTCTGTATTAATGATTAATTCATTTTCGTAATTGTCTTTAGCATTTTCCATTTTTATATAATAGTTTTCAATCCCTTTCACTTTTTCACATACCCCTTCCCACTCCTCCTTACCTATGTTTGCATACTTCTCCATAACCAATTTCTTCACGTCTTCTAACTTGAATGTGACGTTTCTCGTTGCCACCCAATTTTTCATTATTCCCGATATATTTTCAATGGGGTTTAATTCGGGATGGTAGGGTGGCAATCTTAAAACTGAATGTCCGTGTTCAGCAAAAACCTGATCGACTTAAAAAATTCTGGCTTCTTTATGCCTCCTAATTTTTTCATACAGTTCAATCTTCGTCTCCTTACTGGAATACTGCTGTCCTCTCGAATCCAGCCACTCCTTCATTGTATCCTTCTTTGCATTGCTGCTTGGGGGGCGATTAAGCTGCACATTGTGATTTGGTGCGTTATCTATCACAACTACAGATTTCAGGGGAAGGTTAGGAATCAAATGATTTTTTACCCATTTTAAATAATTTCCACTATTCATTTCTCTGTGGTAATCTCCCATTTTCAATCCTGATTTGAAGATTAGGAGGGCCTCTGGAATGAAGCCCATTTCTCCACCTGGGAAGAGCAATTGTTTTCGTTACAATCATTTATCTTAACTTCGAATTATGTGGAAACATCCCTTAGATTGAAGTGAATGAAAAGGTTACTTACCACCGTGAACAATAATTAATTGCTGCCCTTTCAAAACTGGTGCCTTGATTCCCTCTTTATCATCACTTTTCCACTGAAATGGGGAAGTATGTGATGAATGAATATAAGTTTCGTCTGTGTAAATAATCGGATGTCCTTCTTCTCTAAACCGATTTATGCTTCGAAGGAACTCGATTCGTTTCAATCTGATGTCTAATCTTTCACATAAAACACTTTTGTCGCTGTTTGTCTTTCCCCACCTGTTGGTGAAAAATTTTAAATGAAAATTTCAAATGATCAAATAATAATAGGTAATAAATGCATATCTCTGTTATAACACTTACCGGAATTCTATTTTTCCCAGGAGTATCCGAAGAGAACTAATTTTTCCTTCAAAACTTGTTTTCTCTCTGACAATCGGAAGGAGAGCACTGAGTGTTGGATGCTTCTTTTCTTCCAGGTGAAATTCATTGATGGTTCTTCTTATAACTTGAACATCGAAATTGTCCACGGTAGATTTTGAGCACTTCTGCGGCTTACTTTTTCTTGGAGGCGTGAATGACTGACTTAATCCATCACAAATATCCTTTCCTTCTTTAGAAATGTGTTTTGAAACGCCAGTAGCGGCGACCACTCGTTCATGCACACTTCGAAGTGGAATAGAAATTCCTTCTACTGCTTCCTTTTTCATAAAAGCATTCTATTAATAATCTCTCGCGCTTGACTATGCAACACCTTCTTATTTCCTATCTTGGAAGATGACATTCCTTTCATACTTAACCCCTTTTAAAATAGTCGAGTAACCTAACTAATTAACTAACAGAAATACCCTCACTAATATGAAACAAACTGCGAAAAATATCTGAAGCTAAAGGAAATGTAAACTATTCAAAGTATTAAGAAAATAATTAACCACAACCTAAAACTAACGTAAAAAGTTGAAAAAAATGAGAAAAATAAGGCAAAAAGATAAACATATCAAAAAATTACAAGCTAACGACTTGAAAGCAAAAAATTAATTGAAAAAATAAAAACTACTGAAAGAACACACATAAAAACCTACCTAAAGACTAACTACAATAAGATAAACTAAAAAAGTGTGAAAAAGCAGCAAGGTTGGTAATGAACACAAGTGGTCACAGTAGAGGCTCCTGAGAGAGTGGCTACCTTGTGCTTACTTTCACCCAGACCTCTGTAGTGCGCAGTTCTCTGAAGGTGGACTCGTCCAGACCGAAAAATGACTACTGCGCAGGGGCCATAAACTTTCAATTTCACTGTACAGGATGCAGGTTACAGGTACATTCAAAAGATATTCTTTATAAACAGCTGGAGAAATTGCCGGAAATGTTTGACGAGACGCTTGAGCACGCAAAGAACAGACATGAATTCTGTACATTTGGGTGGCTCCAAAGGTTCCTCTTCACTCTCATATGAACAAGATTCTTCTACTTTGCTTATTTTTTCCATAGGAAAATTGCAAATGGTGACTTGATTTTCGACTTCTACGTAGTTTCTGAATTTTAATCCATTCTGGTAACAGAAATAAAAATTGAGAATAAAATGTTAAAGAAATTACGAGGGTAAGGTGAAAATTTCTTGGCCTGACACAGAAATGGCGTTCCAATCAGCAAAAATTTACGATCCCTGCCTGGGCACACGTGTCATTAGTTCGTAAGACAAGTTTCAACTTGTTCTCTCAAGTAGTTCGTTTACACATATTGTTGTAGTAGATGTCTTTAGTTTGTGTGAAAATATCCATCTACGGCCCTCTCAACTTCTTCATTGGAAGCGAAGTGCTTCCCAGAAAAAAATTTCTTCATGTTTGGGAACGGATGGAAGTCTGAGGATGCTAAATCAGGAGAATAGGGGGGAAGGCCGAGCAAATTGTACCCCAAATCCCATAGTTTTCCCATCGCCAACGCACCTTTGTGAGCAGGTGCATTGTCCTGGTGAAAGATGATTTTTTTCTTCTTCAAGCCAGGCCTCTTATCGCGAATTTTGGCATCCAGCTGGTCAAGAAGGTTGGAGTAATATTCTCCTGTAATTGTTCTGCCTTTTTCAAGGTAATCAATTAACAGGATCCCTTTCACATCCCAAAACACACTGGCCATGACCTTCCTGCAGATGCAATCAACTTTGCTTTCTTTGGCGCTGAACCACCGGCTTCCACCCACTGCTTCGACTGCTGTTTCGTTTCTGGCGTGTAGTGGTGACCCATCTCTCATCCATGGTGACAAATCGCCGCTCAAAATCGGATGGTGCCCTCTTGAATCGGTCCAAACACTGCTGTGAAAATCACTTACAGATTTGCTTTTGATCTGTATTTAGCAAATGCGGCACCCACTTAGCGCAGAGCTTTCACATCCCCAATTCTTTGTACAAGATGTTTCGCACCCTTTCTTCCGATATCCCCATGGCCACGTGGGTCATCTTTGAGGGATATGCAACCACGTTTAAATTCAGCTGCCCACTTTTTAACGGTTGACATTGAAGGAGCAGAGTCCCTGTACACTTTTGTCAACTTTGGTTGAATTTCCTTAGGGGTTAATCCATCCAAAACTAAGAATTTTATGACCGCACGATATTCAAGTTTATCCATTTTAATAAAAAACACGAAAGAAGTCTACTGCAACAATATGTGTAAACGAACTACTTGAGAGAACAAGTTGAAACTTGTCTTACGAACTAATGACACGTGCACCCAGGCAGGGATCGTAAATTTTTGCTGATTGGAACGCCATCTTTTTGTTAGGCCAAAAAATTTTCACCTTACCCTTGTAATTGGCTTTCGATCTCACTTCGGTTGGTATGAGTGTCCCCAACAACTCCTAGGGCGTGTCATTTGCGCTGGCTCCTTTGTCTATGGGATCCTCGTCCGAGCTGGTCCAGGCTCACTAGAAGCAACTTTTAATGTGCTTCCCAGGAACAGATTCTGAAGTTGCTGAAATCGGTCTGACTGCATCTAAGACTGTCCATTTCATAGAATTGCTATTTTCCTCTGCGCAGATTACAACTCGCACCAAGCAAATACGGTATTCTTTTTTCATGAGGGCAATAATACCCTAGGGGCTGAAGACGGCTTGTTGTGTTTGCTGGAAAGAAGCAAACTTTCACATAGCTGAGCTGCAATTCACCTAAGTGAATGAGTATATGAGCTGCACAATTATACATTGTAAGTGGCACCTACCCTTTCTATACCTTCATAGGGCAATTTAATTTTAAGAGCCACTCCCGGAATGCGATTCCGTAGATCCACGCCTTCTTGTGGTATAATAATCACAGATGAGCTTAGGTCGGTCACACCTTAGCTTAGGTGTGTTTAGAATAGCATGAGCCCTTTGATTTTGGCTCGTGGATCACCCATGCTCGAAGCTTCTTACTCCCATCCGAATTGCAGAAGAGAACAATGGTTAATCTAAACATGCTAAGGGCACCTCCATGACATTTCTCTTCCTTCATAATTAAAGAATGGTTAGGCAAGAGATTATAAAACTTCCCTTACTCATCCATGTTGAAAATGTTTTATGGTTCGTACTTCTTCTGGAGACGCTTGAAATTCAGAAGCCATTCATTTGCATCTGGTTCATGCACCCTCTCTGCATATCACTTGAGAGGAGATCCTGTGATGTTTCTGGAAACGTTGAAGTCATCAACCCCAAGCTTTGCAGCATTTGAATTTGCCCTGTCCTGAAGAACAGGTCCACTTGAGGGTATATCTGCTGACAGCATGTTTAAACTACTTCACCAATTATTCTTCAACATCTTGATGACGAGCTACAAGTTAATGCTTAGCTTTGTATCCAATGCTGTCTGATGCAGCATCTTGCTGTATTTTTTCTCAATTCTTTATTATTTTAGAGAGAGTTCATTTTGGAATACCAAACAAAAAGCAATGAGTTTTTCTAAAAGCTTTGCGGTCCGACTTGTCCAATATCTGTATTATTACATTTATCCTTTCCTTTGTACAATGTTTACATGATATGAAAAAAATGGCCTCCTATAATTTAGAGTAGCTATCTGTATCTATCATGTATTATTGTAATTTTTAGGTACATGAAAGCTAAGTCCTTATTTTGTTGAACCAAATAGATTTTGTGCTCCATTTTTCTGTATGATGTACTTTATAGCTTAATTGTTTGTCACTCCATTGTGAGGGTCATTTTTATAAGTCATCTTTTCTTTCGATCGACTAATCGGTTTATTTTTTGGGTTAGCAGAGTAGCAGGGTAGTAGTGCTTGAAATAGCAGTACTCGAAGGCAGATACACAAGAAGGGCTTGTTTTAAATTCTATGCATCATGGAATTGAAGCTTGCAATTAGTCCTATTTTATTCATAAAGAAGGCCTCTGTTGATTGTTTTATTAATGCTGAGTTATGTTAGCATTTGCGGTCATGTTAGTTACAGTTCATAAAAATCTGCTTGCATAAGAAACGATGCTTTGACCATCTGATGTATGAACATTTTCTAATGAACTCCTCATTTCTTTTCAGGCACTTCATGTGATGTCGAAAGTGATGAAAGAATGCTGGTATCAAAATGCAGCTGCTCGTCTTACAGCACTTAGAATAAAGAAGACTCTTGCAAATCTGGGAGCATCAGAAGACATAAAGATGTGATGCTAAATTTGTTATTTGTTAATGTCTTTTAAATTGTGATTGTGTTTTGGCCATGAAGATAGCTTAGAAACTTGAGTCACAAGCATTCTCTAATTCCATATGTCTTTGCAGTTTATTTGTATTAATTTTGAGCTTGCTCAATTTTTAATGAATGCATTTTGGTGCATTATTATTTTAATTGTTTATTTGGGAACCATCTGACTTAGTTTCCTTGTGTGAAGCTCTTGGTGAGAGTTTTCTATGTAGGAAAGGGCAGGACAGTTTGTATCAGCTTTCCTCTATCCCATTGTGCATCAGAAGATAAGCTGTCTATTGTGGAACACAACAGAATGAAAATCCAAAGATAAGACTTGAGAACGCAATTAATTGTAAATATGTATATTATAGGAAGTTGTAGCTCGCATAGAGCTGCTACTTGTGTGTGATATTTATGCACACTGCACTACTGTGTTGGGTTTTGTTTTGACCCATGAGCTTGATATAAAGTTCATATGTAGGATTTATGTTATGAATATTTTGCAACTGCAATCCTCATTTATTCAGAGAAGGCTCAAGCAAGACATTAATTCCAATAAGTTTCCTACCGATATTTTTTTCCATAACTTTTACCATAAAACAGACTGATGTAGAAAAAGATGCCATAGTCATGCCTAAACTTGTAGGTTGTGTGATGTGAATGGTTATAGCTGATTTTTTTCATATCCAAGGGTTTTACGCCTGGACATTATTAATACATTTCACTGGTACACTTTTAAAATGATTAGTACAAATCCCTTCCCACTCATCATTGATCACTTTGTATTTAAGTGAAAGTCTTTTTGACATTTTCCCCCAAGTGCAGATGCATTACTGTGTGCTTGATTGTATGAATGTTCTCATAGGCAACTTTAAAGCCAGAAGATAGTTCTTTTTTACAATATTGAGATGAAATAGTGAAACAGTTAGTTGTACAATATAATTTTTGGCGGCCAACACTAGTTATATCAATCATCATTCCTGCCTCTCACTTCATTAGTATGATTCACTCTGCAAAAGTGATTTTACTGCAATTAGTGAGATAATGTTGGATGTTTTGCAAGGAATCTGGACAGTTTAATAACTGCAAGTGCTTCATGATGTGTCATATAAATATGTGGTTGGATGTGGAGTCCTTATCAGTTTTTGTGTCTACAAATGGCGTCAGTATCAATTAACCTTCATTCAAGCTTATGAAGTACAAGTGTGTGAGACATCAGCTGCCACGTTCCATGTGTACATTGCTCACTATATAGTAAAACTCAAGCTTAGTTTACTATTATGTATAACAATAGTCTTATAAGGTATTGTAATTTTCCATTTTTATCCAGGTGGTCTTCAGTGTTGGAGACTTATCATAGTTCATCTCAAAGTCAAAGTGTTCAAATGTCATCTGGAAAGCTCTCTAAGGATGACAAGATGAATTGCCAAAATGTTGTTCCACTTTTAAGGATATATCTCTGGAAAGACTTCATCATTATTCCTCTGTATTTTTCCATTGGATCACTGTAGGGGTGTTCATTCATGTCTTTAAGATGCATGCCATACCCCATTTTTTAAAAATTGACTATGTTTCCAATACTTTAGAAATGGAGTACTTATTACTCAATTTGCTGTTAATTTTATTCTCAGGATTTAATAGTTGCAGGTTTTTACATTCAGGTTATATAATAGTGTAAGAAATATTTTCCTATTTAATTTGAAGTTGTGTATACTATAGAATGTTGAGTATCATGTATTGTATTTCTTCCACATCTTCTATGGTTTGTTCCTCTGTCTGATTTATTACAGCTTTCATATCAAATTCTGTAGAGTAAATTTTTACAAACTATTCTTACTCCACAAACATGAGAAATGGTTTCAGCTGCTGATAATTTGGGTTTATTTGCAATTTCATTGATGTATCATTGGCCATGAGAAGAAAGATTCAATGCTAGTGAAGGACAAGTGAATATTAGACTACATACTCTTTAGGATTGTCTGTGATCTACGCTTGATATTAAAAAGCTGAGGTAAATAAAGAATGTGCTCTTTATTTAGGGATGTTCAGCCAAAAGCTTCGATGTCTAAAAATATTTTTACTTCTTCATATAGATACTTTAAGAAATGAAAATGGTAATTAATATTTTGGTGCTATCATGTCAAATTTTATATAGAATTTAAATTTCTCGAAAGAAGGATATGAATATGTTTGATTATTTAAGTACAATTTTGCTTAGTTTTTTATTGTTAAGTACTGTGTTGTGTTGGTCTGACTGCATCTAAGACTGTCCATTTCATAGAATTGCTATTTTCCTCTGCGCAGATTACAACTCGCACCAAGCAAATACGGTATTCTTTTTTCATGAGGGCAATAATACCCTAGGGGCTGAAGACGGCTTGTTGTGTTTGCTGGAAAGAAGCAAACTTTCACATAGCTGAGCTGCAATTCACCTAAGTGAATGAGTATATGAGCTGCACAATTATACATTGTAAGTGGCACCTACCCTTTCTATACCTTCATAGGGCAATTTAATTTTAAGAGCCACTCCCGGAATGCGATTCCGTAGATCCACGCCTTCTTGTGGTATAATAATCACAGATGAGCTTAGGTCGGTCACACCTTAGCTTAGGTGTGTTTAGAATAGCATGAGCCCTTTGATTTTGGCTCGTGGATCACCCATGCTCGAAGCTTCTTACTCCCATCCGAATTGCAGAGGAGAACAATGGTTAATCTAAACATGCTAAGGGCACCTCCATGACATTTCTCTTCCTTCATAATTAAAGAATGGTTAGGCAAGAGATTATAAAACTTCCCTTACTCATCCATGTTGAAAATGTTTTATGGTTCGTACTTCTTCTGGAGACGCTTGAAATTCAGAAGCCATTCATTTGCATCTGGTTCATGCACCCTCTCTGCATATCACTTGAGAGGANATATTATAGTGAAATTATTGACGAAATTTCAAAACCAAGCAATTTGAAATTGAATTCTGTTTGTTTGGAAATAGTAGTGTTGCATTTAAGACTGATACCCTAATAAAATGTATTGTTCTTAGAAATTATAGCTTTGCTTACAGTAATACATGTGTTTCTGTGTATGTTTGTGTGAATATTTATTTATACAGTGCCTCGGATGGAAGAAATATTGCATATATTTGTAAATTTCTTTTAAGAAAAGTCTTCGTTTACCATGTCCATGTCAAAATGGTAGCCTTAGATTGTTTTAGGAGTTTGACGTTGGTTTATCTACTTTTATTGACTTAATGCGGTTTATTTAGCTATCTTTCAACTCTTTTATGGGGTCTTTAGAAATTTGGCTATCTTGTTCAGAAGTTTGGAAACATTTCTGCATTTTTCTCTTCAGAAGCACTGTATGGATATTCATGCTTGAATGTGCACATAGTGACACCCATGCACAGACTATTTACAAATCTGTTTATCCATAGGAAATTTCTTAGAGAAGCGCAAGCTGTGAACATTTGGGAGCATTTATTCTCTCTCTGGACTCACAAAGTAGGGAGTTGTGTAATGTGTGTATTAATTATATTGTATAAATTTGTTTGGAAGTTTTGGTATTATTTAATGTTTTTGATTTCCAATAAATAATTAAAAAAAGACGTAGAGTGCCATAGTTAGGAAAGAGTGATCAGGAAAAAGGATACTGATGACCAAAGCTAGTCATGCACGTGGCACTATTCATTGCCGAGGTTTATGTTAAACATGTTCCTGTATTATGCTGCAGTCCTAATGCTTGTTAATATTTGGTCTGATGGTACTTTTCAGATTATTGGCAGTATTTCAGTGAGTTATTTAAAATTCAAGGAAGCTAAATTACAATTCTTGCATTTAAGTAAGGTATGATAATATTGCTGCAGATTCCTTTCTATGGCACATTTTGTAGAATTATTTGCTTGCATATATTTTGATAATATTTGCACTCACTTAGACATTTTTAGTTCTGAAACCATTTAGTCTGCACACAATCTTCATGTTAACAGGTATACTATCTCTTCTTATTTTCCATGCTAAAATTAATCATGAAGTGACGCAATTGCTGAATTGATAATGCTAAATAGTTTTTACTTTTGTAAACCTATCACTGCTGTTATTTATTGGGTTTATTTTATGAATTTTTGGTAATTCCAAGCATTTATGTGGACCACATCAGTCTCTTGTGAATTGTATGAGGAGATAGGAATGATAAAATCTTTGGGGTAAAATATTAATTCTGAAATTTTTTGTGAATATTTTATTTCGATGTTTGGAATCATGTATGATAGGTTATACTCAAAAGGCTATTTGATGGGCAACTATTTTGTTTAATTGACTTGTTGATGTGAAATATAAATTATATTCCTCTGAAAAAGTATGAAATAACAATGATGTACTTTATGCGGTACATTTTAAGCATGGCATTGAATTTTGTATTTAAATAAATAATATAAAATTATGGCAAATGTTATTTATCATAATTTAAGATAAACCATCTTTTAATTGCATTGTTATGACAATCTAAGACATAATTTGTGCACTAATTTCTCATGCAAAAACAGGTAGTTTGATGTAGAAAACTTGTAAGATGGAATTTAACATTTCCATGATTGAGATCTTATGCACTGATGATCTAACTTGTTCTGTTTGGGTTTGTAATAATACCTTCACTAAGTCCTCTGTTGTCAACGGTTGAATTCAAATCACTTTTGAGTCCACAATATGTGTATATTTATTTGAAGTTTCATCTTAATTTTAGGAATTATTTTTAGTTCCTAAAATGAGTAGATTATTTGCATTGAATTTTATATACAGTATAAATAGTTTAATGTTTATAAATAGGAGGAATTTAAGAAATTGATTCTGATTAATGCTAAGGTCTAAATTTCAATGTACTTTGCATAGAAGTTGGGTGTGGAATATGATTGTGCATTTGAACCTGAAAATTTTCCTTTCACACTGTGATGTCACTTTAACATTGATAGTCTGTATATTTAATTAGAAATGTATGGTTCAAATCTTGTATTGTGGTCCTTTAAATGCCAAAAGGTATCAGTTCATCCTAAGCAGAATATAGGTAAGTTGGTGGTTTTAAGTACTTGCATATAGATTGAATGTTGACAAATAGTTTTTCAAGATTGTCTTGAACATGATGTTCAAATTATTTGCTAGATGCAAAAATTTCGTGTTGATGATGTGATGTTATTCATATTTGAATTTAATCGTAAATACATCGGGAGATTCTGTAGTAGTTTACAAATAATCTGATTTCTTTTTATCATATTCTGACATGCTTGAATGTTAATCTGCTGGAACTTGGAAAATTTGGTTATTTGTTAGGAAAATTCTTAGTTCTTTAATGGAGAGAATATTTTCACTTTACACTTAATTTACGATTATCTGAGAAATAATTGTATCCCCAGCTACTGCTTATTAACCGATTTCATATGCACCAAAAATATGATTAGATTCGATGAAAATTAAACCATGTGGATTCGTCCAAGTCGTTGGCAGAGATGTCTCATTTTTTAATATGAAAAATAGACACTTATTATGTAATTTTAATCACGTTGTAGTGAATTGGCATTGCTGTTTTAGCTTTGGTCCGATTTAACCAATAGAGGTTTTTATGACTTTAAGAGGGAAAATAACTGGTTTTCAGTGACGGCGATAATTCTTTGCGTTCTTTACATTTAAATTCGTTGAAACTATAACAGCTGTCGCTTAGTGAAACATTTTGTCCTAGTAAGGGATACAAGCAATGGCTGAAAGTCGAATTTCCGAATTAATCGTAATGTAATACTTTTCTGAGTTCATTGCGGCTATGAATCTTTGTTCTTTGAGGCAGAAAATACCCATAAAATAACGGGTCAACGTTAGGTTTCACTGCATTTTGCCGTCGTAATGTGGTTATCTCTACATAACCAACGAATAAAATGAATTTAGTCCGAAACGTCTTCGAATGTTGTTCGTGTTGCCGGGAAATAACACATCATGGGAAGGGAATGTCTGCCTCCTCGTGACATCAGTGTTGAAAAACCGAAACATTGGCAAAAGCAAGATGGCTTCAGTCTATGGTGGTGATGAGTGTGTGATGTGAGGATTGAGTGCAAGAACTTCGTAAACTGCATGGCCTGACCATGGCTGATTTCAACATCGACATATCTAAGCTTCCTGAAGATGTGAGGGACAAATTAGCCGAATTGGATTTGGAACTTTCTGAAGGCGAGTAATTTCTTTTTATCCTCATCACAGCATATTCCACAGTAAAAATTAGTCTGCTTTTCCAGTGGAGCTCCCAAATAGTTTTAGCCCAGCAAGAGTAAATAGTCAGATTTATGTGTATTGTTATCATACATTTTCAGTACAGATGTAGTTTCTGCATTGAAAATTTTGTCCTGCTCCGGGTACTCGTTTCATTGGTAAACAAACCTCTGATCTGTCATTTCAGCGCAGATATCAGAAAACGGATCGCGGAAGAAGCTGATGAATGTAATAAGCGGTTTGCTGATTGAACTGTAAATTTAACGTATGTTAGCTCAGTTTCGTGTATAGGTCTCTCAAGATGTAAATGCTCAGCATTTCCCTGAAAAAAGTTTTCCTGATTATAAAACTATTATTATTGCCTCTAGGATATCACTTTCGACTTAATTGAAGTTGTTATCTTTTTTAGAACTATTGATTAATGTCAATCGGATCATTTTTACTTACTTTACTCTTTAGAAGATAGAACGCTAGTTGACTCGGATGCCGGAAGATCTTACTAATTTTCGCGAAAAGTCTCGGGTTATCATCTATATTTTCTTTTGTTTAAATTTATTGTGTAAGATTTTTCAAGGTTAAATTTTAGTTTCATATAAAACAAATTAGGCGTTGTTTTTCGTAATAAGGATTTATTGAATGAGATTTCCTGTTTGCAAGGTGTTTATTTGTACAAACTTTTTTATTTCATTAAATTTACATCGAATTTCCTTTATAATATGGTAGAAGTAATTTCAGTTATGATTGAAATGACATTTCAGATTCTTGTAAAAGAATTGTAAGTCAAGTGGTTCTATATTTTATTACATCAGCGGTGAGAAGTTCACACATTACTAGTCTTGTAATCATACAAATTTTACTGTATCAAAACTTTCATTTGCCAGAATTTGATATATAAAATTCAGTTCTTTTACAACAGTATTTATTGATAAGAGTTTCGAGATGATAATTAATGTAATTTCGCACCTGAAAAGGATATTCATGTTTCTCATAGGCATAGTTTTTGATTGTCTTCATTTTCATTCCAAGTTCTTTTTAAAACAATCCTTATTTGGCATTCAGGAGGTAGTTAGAGGGTCATATTCCAGGAATGCATCATTTTGTGTTCATCAACATGTATGTGTTGGTATTGATGACTATGGTTTAGACGTTAATTACTTCGTCAAAGAAAAACGTTCAAGTTTATTCTTGGTTTATTTTCCTACAGATTTTAACTAAATTCAGTTAAATTGCTTTTAGAAATTATTCTCTGCAACAAATGCTTTAGGGAAACATTTCCTAATTTCCTGGCTTTTATGTCATATTTTAAAATTTTTAGCTAATTTTCATTCAAACGTTATAAAATTACGCTAATTTATTTGTATAAAATATCCATTGCTTGTGAAATATTTTTATTTTGATGTTCCACGAAAATGTTATACCCGTATTTTTAACGATAGACCCATTGCTAAACGTCGTAAACCATTTTGAGAGTCGCAACTTTAGGTTAGCGCTTGATGGAATATTTAGGATATCTCAACTTCCTTTAACCATTTAAAACCAATGGAAATTCAATTAAATATTTTTTCCAAAATGGCTCTATGCCTAATTTGCGTGATTGATACCAGAAGAGTCGTCTAAGTTCCATTAATAAAGTGTTGGTATTCGCACGTATTCAAGTTCGGGTAATCGCACGTTGTAACTGCTGCAGTATGAGAAATTTTTACGATTAACCTCGATCCTCGAGTTTTTCCAATTTCAAGGAATTTTTTATAGAAAAGTTATATCTCCGTTGCGCCCATCAAGAACTAGTTTTGAGAAGGTTACTGAAATAATTTCGTAGGGCGTTTGTCGGTTGTTTTGTAGTCTTTAAAACATTTTGTCCACAAAATTAATTATATCTCACCGTATTGACGACTGTATTCACGCAACCACTCAGACCAATTGGTTGGTACTGATGGAAATCTGTAGGAAATTGAACAACTCTAATGGAATGGTGCAATTAATTTATTTTCACCGTCGTTTTTGATTTGTAATGAAATTAAACTTGTGTTTTTGCCTCGTTTTCAGCTGGAATCAATCTCGCATTGGTTCTGAATCTGGCGTAATTCTAGCAAAATGAAGATTGATACCGTCTTTTGCAAGAAATAACGTTTTAGATTGACAAATATTATCTAGGGTGTAGGTGAATGGTTAAGTAGAGGAGACTCATTCATGGTCGTTAAAGCCGCAAGAGGAAGATTCCGTATTGCTGCATTTCCCAATGGAATCATCCCAAAATAGTCGTTGGCGTCTATTGAAGTCTTCCCGCTTCTTGACTAGGCACTCACGTGGAGCTGGGTTTCGGCCACTCGTCACTATTTTTCGTTCTCGAGTATGCAATTGCTCACCAAACGGTATCTCCTTCTCTCACATCCTCCCGCCTTACGCAGCGTTTTTAAAGTGCGGTGCGGAAAAAGCTGGAAAACGTTGAGCCGAGGCTGGGGCGTGGAGGGGCAAAGAGAGAGGAACGGTGGAGGAAGGCGTTTGCGCTGCATGGTGTCTCAACGGGTCGATATAGAGGCAGAACGCGACCAACTTTCGCCCTGCTCCATCGCTCGCCATCCGAATCTGGGTGGAAGTCATATCATTCGGGTGTTCTCGAAGTCTTTTTTCTATCTCTTAATGATTGCGGCGGGATGAGTGGGATTGTTTCTTACGGGCGAATTTCTTCGTTTACGACAGTATTTCTCCCCCTCATTTGTCTCTTTTCGTTATTCTTGCGAAACTCGGCTTCGGCAATTAAGTAATTTCTATACCATTAGTTCAGTTAATGCATAAAATGTCCCTTTAGTGGTTTCCAGGCACATCTATGCTAATTGCTGTTTTAATGCATGTATTTCTATGCGTTTGATTAATAAAATCCATGCATTTTTATACATATTATGGCTACATAGAAGTTTCCGGAACGTGACTACTCTTTGTCTCCTCTACGCTTTATTTACATTTCATCACAACGGGGCTGAATTAATTTAGGGTTTTGTTATAAGTTTTTCGTATTTGTGATAATCTTGTTCTATTCTTATCGTTTACTCGTGGATATTAGAAACATATGCCCATCAGGTCACATTGGCAAACGTGGATTTAATTGTAACCGAAAATTGCTATAAATCGTCTTCTGAAACGGAAAATGCATATTATTAAGAATAAAATTGATGTTTTTAAAGATGAATGGCTCAAAACCTTTCTCTTAATTTTTTTCCGGTAAATTGGACTAAATCTGCGATCTCCGTTGGCAATAATCGCCTTTCAACCGGTGTGCCCTTAAAAAGTCGCTTAATATTCGAGGATAACATAGTTTCGAAATTCCTATCCTATGTATGCACTATTTGCCAAATATTCTGTCCTCGAATGAGAAGTCGCAATCAAGTACTAATTGCTCCTCAATTGGAACTTAAATAATTCGATTTTAGACGGAAACTAGCAAACCTGTGGTTTAGTGTCTCTTCAGGCTTGAGTAAGTACGTCGTTAGTGTGCTGTTGAAGACAATAGGTAGGAAGACGCGACGATGACGTGGTAGATTCTCCAAAAATGAGCGTGTGCGTGTTATATTGAATTCTGACGAATATTCACCTACACTAACACTTGTGGTTTGTAGTAGTTCGTTTAGTATTATAGAATCGAGGACTTGGACCCAATTTCAACAAGTCATGAAGAACTGACCTTAATGAAATAAGTTATTCCTTTGCTTAATAACTACCCCTTGGCAATTGAGAACCAATTAAACCACCATATAATGTCACCCTTTAGAAGAAATTGTGATAAAATTTTTCAGCTTCAGAACGAATTAAATAGAACATTGAGAAGTAATGGATGGAAAGATACGCATGGAATGAAGGAATGATTCTCGTGAAAGTAATAAAAATGCTCATTAAGAGAGCTCCTGAGGAAAGTGCGTTAAGTGGTTGGATTAATGTGGAATTTCAAAGTGCATTATTATATTTTAATAGCATCTGAATGCATGTTTCTTTTCTTGAGTATTTAAATCCCCGGAAATATTTTTCGTATATGCTGTTTTCAGTTTCACAAGGCTACTTTCCTTGTGATATTATTTGTCAAATTATATCCGGAATTATAATATACTGATAATATAATCATCATAGGTATGTATAAAAAACAAAATGTCTGTTCATCCTCTCTCAGAAACGGCTTGATTTAGAGTTATCAAAACAAACTGCATAATATTTCTGCTACTTTCAAAGCTCTACGAAAATTATTCGATTCGAGATTGTGAGAAATTTGGTAAAATAAACGGAAAATGACTTTTGGAAGTGGTGTCCGGGTTTACAATTTCTGCCACCTAGGAGGCAGCACCAGCATTAGGCCTGACTATATAATGCTATCGATACATTCGGAATTCGAATAAATATAATTTTTATATATTTACTGGATTCGTCTAACCACAGGTCTTCTTTATAGTTTTTGCTGACTTAAAGTAATAAATAATCAATATTTATAGATAAATGAAGTTCTATTAATAACGTTTCCTTTTTGTTTAAGCGTCTTTATCAATCATGTGTTGTTTACATCAACGTTGATGCGTATGAATATTGACGTGAAAGAAAAGAGATTGGTATAAGTGTGTTACTTGAAATTGTATCAGTTAATTTAAGAGATTCTCTGTATATTGGCACGTTATAGTTGATAGTATTTTTATTTATTTGCATTTGTAATATAGTATTTTTTATAACTAATCTTATGGCTTAAAGTTGAAAGTTACAAAGGTTTTATGAATGTCGATTTCATAGTTGTAATTGACAAATTTTTCCTTTCGTTATTAGCAAATTATTCGAAATTTATCCAGGATCAAATAAACCATCGACCCGTAGCAAATACATTAAGTTATTATGGTCTTACGACAGACACTTCCTATCTTTGGAAATAACAGATATCTATTTGAATTAAATTCCATCATGCTTGACAGGGGCGTTTACTAGTACATATTATATTCTAATTTGCCCTAAATTCACGAAACGATCTCTTAAATTGAATGTCTCGAAGTTTAAATATATACTTCATTGCTCGAGGACGTTTCCAAAGTAGAATTGATTTTGCTCATTTCTTCTAATTTTTTTTACAACATTCGCTAGTTTGTCGCAGCTTTTATCGTGTGGGGAGGATAACATTGGGCTCCATTTGTAGGTTCAAATTCTCTTTGGTCGCTGTTTAGTGAATGGAAGGTTTTCTTGGAGGGAGAGAGTATATCACCTGTAGTCAACCAGTCTTCGTAAAAGATGTTTTCAAGTAACTGTGCAAGTGTTTCGAAAATTGCGCTCAAAGTCGCTGGTGTCCTGTTCATTTATTTAGTGTGTGCAAACGGCATTTCATCATGGCGAATTATAATCAGAGCTGCAGGTACAAAATATTTTTTCATGTCGACGTTTAATTTTTATCTTCGTTGCATCCACGTAAATTTTAATTTCATTGGAAAGCAACTACTTTGCTCTTCTCTCTTAATCACTCAAAAGTATGCGTCAGTTTCTGTGTATTTAGGACATCGAAATAAGACCTGTAAGTAATTGATTTCCCTTCATTACAGGTAGATTAATTTCCTTTTTCCAAATATTGGTTTGTTTGAAATCATCAAAATATTTTCACAATGTTGTCTGATCTGGGTCTTATTTGGCAATTGGTTAATTTTAAAGGAATCGGTTGAGTATTATGAAATGCGCCGGGATGAGAATGAATCGTATAGGAATACTTATTACAAAAGCGTAATTTTAAAGTTCAAACAGTTTCTGGTAATTTAGCCGGTTAAATTTTAAATTGTGTTATTAACGTGTTAATAAATTATCATTCTATTAAATGTTGTTCCACAATTCTCTTCCAACCTCTTTTGGGTTCCAATTTTTTTCTTAAATTGTATTTACAATCAGTGGCTAATTTAAGTTCCTTACTTACTTTTTATAGACATCAATTACCTCGGAAAATTCTTTTAAGCATCAAGAGTCATGTTTTAATTCAATTTTTATTGAATTTAAAAAGCAAGGAGTAAATTATGTTGTAGCAGGGTAATTTGGGCATGCTCCCTTAAGAAATTCTTTAGAAAAACAAGTGACATATGACTCGAATTTCTAGAAATGAACCAGACCATGGGAGAGTATTTCCAAAGATTGAGGCAGACGATATTACAATTTGAATCGACGAGGTTGCAATTTATGTCTTTATGTCATATATTTATCGCTAGAAAATTCGTTCAGCACGAAAATTAACGTATTTTCTTTCGTCGTTCTCGAAAAGTTATAGATTCAATGATTCAATGGAGATCAATAACTGATTGGAAGCATTTCCGGATTCCGCTGTTGAACTAATAATGGCAATATTATCTGCAGTACTCTCGCTTTGTCTATAAAGCAATTGTTGTTTGAGGCATAGAAGTTGATTGGGGATGTGAGGATCGGAAGCAGTTTCGTCCAGGGTGTGGATGAAAAGGAGCCCGCTCTTTGTCGTCACAGGAGAGTTAATGCGTGTCTTTGACATTCGATTGAGCGGAAGTTCTTTGGTTTGGTGTCGCTGATATGCCTGGCTTGCTTCGAAAGCGTGTCAATAACTTCTGAAAAGTCAGCCGACCTTGTTCAGAATGTTTGCCTCAGATGTGACGGTATTCTCCCTCAAGAAGATTCATGTGGAACTTGTAGCGACGTTTAGTCAACGTTCGATTTCGGCACCGTTGATCGGTCGTTGTCACTGGACCAGCGTTAGTTCGGACTTGAGAAGATAAGATTGTCATTGTTTGCTATAAATTTGTTTTTTGGTGAGGAAAAAGTAACTAGGAATGTGAGCTCATTTTTGCGTAATAAGAAGCAATAAGTGTGGAAGTTTTTGTTTACTTTATCGAGGTTCCTTTATTTCAGAGTCAACTACACTCCATCTTCGGAATAATAATAATTTTCAATTTCGCCTTTTATTGCTTCATCTGTACAATCTGTTATACTTTATCACAAATAATTAAATCGTTTGGAATGGGTTCATTAAATTCATTATAACGCTCTTCCATATGATTTCATCTTCATTGATGCGAAAAATAACATTTTCAGTTTTATGTAACCGATCGACAACCACGTGAGTATCTTTCGAATGATACAGGATTTCGAAAAGTATGCTTCCTGTGTTTCAATTTTCTGGATCTTCCCGCTGAAGCCTGCGTTATTTTTTATTACCTTTATTCATTTCTTGAAAATGCGCATCCATTTCTCTCCTAAGTTTGCCCTAGATTGTTTGACGAGCGCCATAGTTTTTGTGCATTCCTTTTCATCATCAGCATACTTATTCCTCGTTCAAATTCATTTTTAGTACTTTATGATGATATTTTCCCCGAAAATTTAGATCTAATCCACGTAGCCGCAGAATTCGCTGTTCTAGTCAGTGAGTTTTGCAGAATCAAGTGTGCTGGAAAGCGAATGTGATTCAGTCCCCTAATACATCTCGTCTTACTGGTCCGTAAATTAGAATGTCTGATTTTCTCATTGAGATGGTCCGGGAGAATGAATTCGATAGAAATCCCACGAAAGGCGGCGAGATTCAGAGAAGAATAGTATCTGGCAGCCATCAAAAGCGAATCTTGTGCTGGTATCGTCTGAACTTGGCAGCATCAGTATGGAGCTCGTCTCATTGCCCCGCAATTAAATCTCATTTCTGAGGGGACGTGCCGAGAAAGCGAACGCACCCGCTCTCTCCACACTCACTTGTTTTTATTGTTCCTTCTCGCGGGGTAATTACATTCGATGTCATCTACTTGTCTCTAGTTGGCCGCTTTCCTTGCATTCGACGAGCTACCGCACCCGGTGTGGGATACGCTCAGACGAGTCGCGGAATGATAGGGCATTTCCCACGCGTCTCGACTTATCCGCGAGAAGCAGGTGGAAGAGTGGATGTAATTGGCCAACGTTTGCAAAATGTTTTAAATTTCGGGATCACGGGAACTGCTCGGCAAGCACTCCTGTCTGTGCGCTTGAAGTGATTCATTTCGTTTGTTTGACATACATAAGACCTGATTTGTTTCTCGTGAAACGAAGAGCCGTTTCTACGTCTGATGATTACGTAATTCTTCCAAGAACGAGGAGTGTGGAAGAGCACCAAAATGCTCCGTGCTTACTCTGCTAGGGTGTAACACACGTGATCTGATCTCATAGCTTCGAAAGAATTAATCCCTAGTTTGTGACCAAGAGGAGAATTTTCGATTGAAAATGACTGTTGTTTCTTTTTCGAACGCATCCTCATAATTCTTATTTTATTACCTTACTGTGAGTTTAAACATTTTCTTTCTTTTACGTCTGTTTATTTATCACTTCGCTGTTTCCGAAATTTGACCAAAATCCACCGTCTGTCCCGGTGGATGGGGCCGAAAAACACTTTCGAACGAATCACAGTTTAAGTACATAAGAAAAGTTACAGTTATTAAGTACATAAGAAAAGAAATATTTTTCTATATATGTATATTGCTTCCTATTACACAAAACTGAGCTGACAGTACTAGTAATTTTTTCGCAACAGAAACGTCGTAATTTAATACCCAGGCTGACAATGAGCAGTATTATATTTCGGAGGGTTAGCTGTTTATTTCTGCCACTTTTAATTTGGTCCGTTTATTAATATTAACGATGGAGTAATCGAATAAATTTACGCTTTTTTCTTTAAATAGATTAGGATGTCCGCTAACCTGGAAATTCTGGAAAACTCAGGGAATTTTGTTCTTCTGGAAAACTCGGGGAATTTGGCGGATTACCTGGAAATATCTGTTTTAAACTCTTTACAAAAGATTGTTCCATGGCTTTTTGGTTTTGGGCCGCGTATTAGTTCAGTAAAAATTCCCAGAGTGGAAGAGACGTTCTATGACAGTGCTGTTGTGACTACTTTCAAGCTTATAAGACATAGATGTGCTTTTTCATTCAACATATAACATTTTGGCAATACCGTGAATTTGCAATGTGGGATCCTATTGACTCGCCTATGGTATCTAATTTCGTCTGGAGCAAAGAAACAGCGAATAGAGCATGATAAGAATTCGTTTTCTACTCGAATGGTTTTGGTTATTAGTTGACGTTGTAGCTGGACTTTCTCAGTGAAACTGAAATGTTGCTATTCATTCTACCGCTGGAACTGTTGTTCAGGTGTATTATTTTAATGAAACAATACTCATATGAGTATTTTTTCAGATTTTTTTCATTTTCTAGTACAGTTATAATACTTACACAATAAAAATAATAAGGTCTTTATTAAAGGCGAGATTGAGACTGAAAAGTCTCTTCTTCCATCTAACCTTGCGTCAATGATTTTATGTATGTACATAAAGACTTGTGTGTAGGTGAAAAGAAATAGAGAGGAAAACTTTAGAAGGAGTGGATGTAAAAAAAAACCTAAGGTGATATCTTAGGAAAAAATATCCACAGCAGGAAAACACCCTCAGAGAAGGGGGGGGGGGGGGGTGAAAAACCTGCGCAAACCTACTGATACTTCATGCTAAAAGATGTTTAAGAAAGCTGTGTATGAGAAGGAAATTACTAAATGGGGGATCCCCATCGATAATTTGGGAATATATGAGAATCTAATCGAGATGGTGCACATCTCTAGTAGTAGTAGTAGTAAGTAGAAGTAAGAAAGTAGATTTCTAGTAGTGTTCACATATACTTGTGGCATGCAGCGGTATGACTCAATGAGCCTACCAACCTATAGCTGAATAGTCATCAGGACCAGCCTGAGGAGTATTGGTGCTCCAGGCAAGGAGGCTCCTGAGTGCCCCTTCCAGATAGGAAACAGTTTAACAAAGGTTTTGTATAATCTGTTTATTTTTGAAAAAGATGTATGTAAATATGAAAAAAATTGATGAAATAATTTCCGATCTTCCGGCTTGTCCGCGTCTATCTCTGATACCTAAACAATATCATAACGAATCTGTGAACTGTTTGTCGCCATTTCTGGTACCTTAAGTGGCTAATAATCACCCCATGATATCTAATATTTGGGCAGAGTTATACTTATTTGCTGATGTGGAATACCCTAGAAAACCGAAAACATTTCCCTGCAAAACTCAGGGAATTTAATTGGCGGACATCCTGATGGCCACTCGTATGCTCCTCATTTCTCTAAATGTAAAATATTCATCCAAGTTTGGATTATATGGTGGGATGTTTATTTAAAGATAGCCGAAGTGTACTTTTGTGATCAAGATTATTATCTTGATCGAGAAATCTTTTCATCGATCCATAATACATTATCTAATGTGACCAATGCGATGTTCGCCCTCATATAATTCGTTCTTTTCATTTCTTTCGAGTTTCCCGCTAATTGCGCTCCTCGTCTCCGATCGCTATAATCGATGCTAATGACCGCAGCAGGGAAAATATTTGTTTAAGGAATTTTACGGAGTCTCCTTTGGCGATTAATTAGTAACTGCCCTATTTTCGGAATTTCACAGCCTTTGAAATTTATCCACCGATCCGCTTCAGGTAATCGGCCGTATACCAGCCGCCCTCTATTTCATTTTGTTTTTTCTCTCTGCACGTGAAGCAGCCCAAATACGGCTTTGTTGCGGTCACGTCTTTAAAACAGTCGCTATCTATTAAGGCGGTGGTGGGCATAGAAAGTACGCCATCTGATCCCTCTCCTCTGGGGTACATCCCCGTGTTTTATGGCTCTTTATAGAGTTGGCGATGGAAAATGATTTAGGGATGAGCTGCCGATCGATGGGATAGTGCCGTCGTTCGGATGATACCATCTCTAGTAGTAACTCTTTGCAACCCATGTGGTCGAGTAAGCAATGGAAAAAATCGGATAGATCATTGGGCATATATAGAATAATTGTATGGTAGAGTATTTCGAAAAAAATACCTCGATAAATTCTGGATGATGTGGAGTCCACTTCCTTCCATTTGAGACTTGTACTCAAATATTAATTTCAAGTCCCATTCAACATTTTCAAGCAACTAAGTATTTTCTTAGATGCTGAATAAGATAGCGTTCAAATTTTAAGCAATATTTTATCTTCCGTTTTCTAAATTAGTCCAAAATAATATCATTACTTAGATAGAGGATCCTTTTCTTTCGTTTCGTAATTTAGCACGACATTCTTAAGTTAGATACCTATAGAAACATAATGAAGATTGTATGCGAAGAACATATATTAAAGGCCTACTTGTCATAACATAAGTTGATGAAATGTCGTTTGAGATGGAATTTTTGGCGGTAGAAGGTCGGATAAAGTACTTCGGCAGTGATGGCGAACCTTTTGCGACAAGAGAGTTATATTTGAGAAATGTGAAATGTGGCCTATTCGGTGCCAAATCGTAGAGCAAGATGCCGAAGTTATTTAATTAGGGCAACGATCGGATTAAGATGTAGCAATTAACGTGAATAATCATTGATTATCATTATTAATAAACTGAATCCACGTTTATTGACTAAGGGCTTCATTTTTTAAGTAAACCATGCGTAACAAGAATAGTTCCGTCAGAGCTCCGGAAAATTCCTCTCGCTCGTCACTTTGGGCACGTGTGGTTTGCTAAGCATGTGCTCGGGTGTTTATTGGGATGAAGAGCGATTTCTCTTACGCCGCACAGTGGGCTAGAATCGAAAAAAGCTGGCGAAAAATACTAAAATGGTTTTTTGAGCGCAGACTTATAAATTTCGCATGGCCACTCTTGAATAAATACATACAATTATTCAAGTTACGTTGTTTCTTAAATAAAATTTAATCTAAAATTTTCAGGGGGTCAAACGAAATTTTTCGAAAAATGCCAGTCTACGACTTTTCGCGAAATTCATCAACTTCCAATTGATACTAACCCAAGGGAGGAAACTTATCGGGTAAAATATCATGCCATGTAATCTGTTCTTTATCCTTTATTGTAGTTGATGGCTGTGGTTTTAATGTTCATACTTTATGTAACAAAATGGCGGACATTTGTTTTGGAGCAAATTTTTACGTAAAGCGAGGAAAATAGTAGAAATTGACATCGATAGACACGGGCTAACTTATACCACGGTATTCTTTGAAGCTTTCCGAAGAGAAATATTGAAGAAAATCTTACGACCGTTTGCGACACCGATAGTAAAACGGACTTTTCGACATCCAAAAAACCATTTATTTTCCAAACCAAGTATTTTTGGCCAGCTTAATTCCATTCTAGCCCACTGTACGTCGTTACAATTTGGTCACCGCAGATCCCTTCTCCACTCAACTCGTTACTCCCTCGTTATTATCCGAGGTTTGTCTTGTTGCGGGCGCGCGAGAGTAAACATGGAGTAAACAACATTGCGCACTAAACACGCGTTTTGTTTTTCTCGCTCTTCATTTGCTGATAAGCGGCGGGACCTTTTACGTTGAATATTCAGCTTCAAAAAATTATGTTCGCGAGTCAACGCGACCACGACGAAGTTCTGGCTTGTGGAAGCTTTCCTGTCTTAGCAGCCTTTGTTTTATTTCTAGTCTAGTCTTTATTTTCACGTATTTGTTAGATTTTTCGTACTATTTTCGATCGTTTTGGCTAACTTTGCGTTTCTATAGAGTTGGTTAGAGTAGTTTCTATAGAGTAGTATCTTATAATATAAGCTTGTTGATTATTATAGCCTTCTCGAAACTTTAAAAAAAGACACTTCGCCAAAAGTGACTTAAATATCCTTTTATCTTTATGAACTTAATTACCTACTGACGAGATCAATCGTATTGTACCAACATTGTTTTACACTTCAAAAAAGCTTGTAACGGCTACAAATATTCTTGAAAATTTTGAAGTATGTAACGTGTGCATATTAAAATTTTTCTCTAGAATATCGAGAATTGATCATCTTAGTGCGTGTTATTTTCGATTACTCAGAGACTCGCAATGAATATCATCGATCGCTTTTCTAATTATCGCTTAAATCTGTCGGTAATCGCGCTTTATCTCGCTGTTTGCACGAATCAGAGGCTTTACCAATTTTTTCCTTCCATTTAAGGAATTTCTTGCAAAGCGTACGTTAAGTACAAATCAAACTCATCGTTAGATATTGTATTAAATTTTAAAATCGCTTTATCGTCAGCGGAGTTAAATGATCGCAGTAGTCTCTTAAATTCGTTTCGGTTGTCCTCCCTCTTCATTTCCCGCGCTCTAAGAAAGGCGCCCCTTACTCATTCATCCAACGATTCGATACTTTCGAGGAGTAGCAAATGAGGAGTCCTTCGGATGGCCCTCCTCTCCAACATTTCTTCCGACTAAGGAAACCACTCAAAGAAAGTCATCTTTTTGACGGCGTTCCAATGCCGTCCAACCGCTCTTTTTGTTACTCTTCTATACTCGGTTCACCATCATGAGGACACCATTTAAAATTCATTGGCCCGTGCATTTTAAACGGGAGATATTCGGCCGCTGTTGCGACATTTGCGTACAAATATAAAGTAAGTCAAAATTGTTTGAATTTTTTTTCAGTATAGAATGGAATTGCTGCCGGATTGTACTGTGTGTTTAACTTTTGGATCTTTACTACTATAATTGCATAAAAACGAAAATGTTACATTTCAAAGAAATTCAGGATTTTTTTCCTGTTCTGTTTGAAAGCCTTAAGTTCTCTAATTTAAGGAACACAGAATGTTTAACATCCAATTCTGCCTCAAATTATTTTCTTTCCGATAGCATTATTTATTTTGCAGACAAACGTTTTTGAGGAAGGTATTTAACAGAAATCGTAGGGGAAGTCGAGAATTTTTGGTAAAATGCATTGAAGAAAGGACATGCTGGCTATCTTCCGTCTTATTTGCTTTGGAAAAAACTTCCAGCGGGAAAGTTTCTCAGGGAATAGTGACATTATTTTATTTGCAAATTTCAATGTCATAAGTTTATAACTAACTTAAGAAAAACAATTTTTCTTTCTGGGGTAACGCCGTTCACGGCGCGGGCAACGATCGTTCGAGCGCCTATCTCTGCGATGTGAACAATCTTCCTGCTGTTTCGATTGTTTGTCATGATACAGTTAATTGAACGATCAATTAGCATTTAAATAACAACAAATCATTGATTTATTTAAATATGGTAAAGTTTCCCATCTTCCAGCCTTTTCATAACGACTACCTACTTCGCTACACTCTTGACAACTTCCTTTTTTTCAGTAAGTAGTTGATGAGGATAGCTTTGTTAACATTAATGTGCACAGCCACAGCATTTAACATAATGTTTTAGAGAATAGTGAAATTATTTTATTTGCACTTTTCAATGTCATAGTTGTCTATGAATGTCTATAATCAGCATTTCATATTCCTTTGACCAATAGAAGGACTTGGATATACCAACTGAAGCAACATTATCCAATTAAAAAGTTATCCCTTTTCACGATTGGGAGAAACATGTTATTATTACATAGCTTATTTTCTATGTATGATCAACAACACAAAAACACAAGGAAATACTTCTCTTATGTGAACTTCAGATTAATAACAAATATTACCATACGTCCATATCATTAACAAAAATACCTCTGTTACAAAATAATCATTCCTTGACATGTTGCTTTTTAGAGAAATCAGTAACTTCAACTATGTGAAGAGAAGATGCTGACTAATTGCATCAATGATTATTCTATTTCATTCTTGCTTCCGATTACGATATTGCAAAGCCACAAAGAATCAACACGAGTAGGATTCACCTGTCCATAACATAAATGTATTACTATCCACAATTATTGCGGTTGCCACTAAATTTCACTCCAAGAAAAATAACATACAAAGTAAATCCAACAAATTCACTGGATTCCGAATGATCTTTGCAGGCTGCCCCAGCTGAGGTTTTGAAACATCCGATAGATAGATAAAATATACTCAGGTAACCTAAAAAAAACTACTGATATATTTAGCTGACACAATAAATGGATTTACAGAATCCCGAAAGGTTCTACAGTCCTCCATTTCACTTTCCACTTCCAATTTGTCCGCGTATACCCTCGCTGTAGACAGATGGACCGCCATGTTTACATGACGGATTCCACCAAGATTCCACCTACCTCTTGGTAGGTGAGAACAATTCCGCTACCGGTGGAATCTCATTCCATCCGGTACCGGCATTTTGAGATTTAAAATCGCTAAAGCGATTCCATGCGGAAAATGTGCCAAGATGGCCGACCATTCCACTCAAAACTGAATTCCATTCGTGACGGAAGAGTTTCAAAATCGCAGCCCAGGTGTGAACCATTCGCGCTGCTGCATTCCATTTTGGCGTAGCTGTCGCGTAGAGCAATCAGGGACTGGAACCCCTTCCTCTCTTTACAATTCCTGCATTCTTCGATGAAAAAGTCGATTTTGTTTCTGTTTATGTTTCTAAAACATGATTTCGAGCGTGGCTGGACTTATCAACTAAGGTCACCTCCTTTTTTGTTACACTATGGTGGTTTTAACTTCAGTTTCGTGATTCATCGCGATTAGGACAGATGTTTTCGCCTCTTCTATCCACTGAACTTTTGGTTCATGATTTTCTATAATGAATGCCATTTGAATAATGCGGAGTTTTTAATGGTTTTTATAGGAAACTGCAAAAATCGAATTTTTTATCGAATGAAGTTTAACTGTGTGTGGTAGTATTATTTTTAAAAGTCGACAGCTGATGTAATTTCGCACGTAGGCCTCCACCGAAGTCGACCCGAGAGTGGGTTTACTCTGTGTGGTCATACAGCTGCAGAAATTAAAGTTTCCCTAGTTCTCTTATTTATTTGAAAGCAAATTAAAACGGTCGGACAACTTAATCATTTCTTTGGAGCTATTTACTTTATTTATTGAATTTCGCTTATTATAAACTTCTATTCAGTAAAGCTGGAAACAGTTATTTATAATGGTCTTTTACTTACTATAAAAATAGTATTAAATTAATGGGAATGGACAATATTAAATAATCGTGTAATTATTATCATTATTAAATTACCTTCTTTATTAACAGTGTCTATCACCAATCAACGAATGCAAATAATACAGAGATATCGAAAAAACTCAGATTTTTATTAGAGATAAAATATTCTTTCGTCGTTATGAGTAGTGTATGTGGTATTTTTCTTTTGTAGTAGTCTTTTGTTTTTAAAAGTTTCAAGTGAACTCAACATCTCTGTGCTGTGGCATTCTTTTTTTTCGTTACTGAGAAAACGAAAGATGCTGAGTGAACCGAATTTCAAAAGTCTCGGATTGCTTTTTTCTCGGGAAAGGACGCTTAAATCGTCCTCTTTGGGACCGTTTGTTTCCAAGTGTACAATATACCCTATAGAGTGTGACATCATTTAAGGAAGGCCACTTTTAGATGACGCGTTATACTGCTTAACCTTTTTCGCTATTTTCTGGATCCCACTAGTGGCAAGCCTGGACGGTGGGACTCAAGCAGGTTGTAGTCGTTTGAAGTTGTTTTTCTTTTTATTTTTATATTATTTATCTGAAACAGTATGAATTTGCTTGTTTAAATCTCATAAGAGAATCTCATACCTCATTTTCACTCTTGAATTTCATTAACTATTTTACTTTTCCTTTAAACCTCTAGTGACACATAGCTGAATAGTTTCATGTTTTTGTCACGTCTAGTTTTATAGAAGATATTTATGTCAATTGCCAATGAATATTGTGGTCAACTCCCTTTACTATCAAGATAAAAGATAACCTTCGTTTAAGTTTACTCTCACATCCCCTTTCACGAAATCGGTAAATTTCTCTCATAACTTTCTTTAAATTTAAGCCTTCAGTTGCAAGTGAAAAAGGTTTCCTTCGTATCCTCTCCATTTCCTTCGATGCTTTGTTTATACATTGATTTTCAACCGTTCAAAGATGCAGCTTTTATGGCATAGACGGTAGTCAGCCTTTAAATGGAAGGGCTTTACCATTTTCCATTCTCTTTGCAATTTTCTTTTTCTTGCGGTAACTTCGCTGGAAGGACTCTTTCATGCAGATGCTTTCGACAGAATCACGTTTTCCTCGCTTGAAACTTGAACCTTCTCAGTAGCAACACTTTATAAGGCTCTCGGAATAGGCGTTGGACGTGGTTTTCTCAACTGCCGAATGTCTTTTGGAAAGGATAAAAGTTCTCAATGCGTAAAATAAATATTAGGATCCGCCACTGTAAAGTCTACGCTATATTCGTAGAAAGCGAATTTTCAAAGTGTGCCTTAAGATGGTTTGGAAAATACATTGGCATTGGAATTTCTTCTTCGACCGTATGGGAATTGAAAAACTTAGGCATTGCATCGTCAGCTTACCTTTGAATTGAATGTGAACCAACTGTTCATGCTCGTGATTTATTGTTGTCCTCTACATCCAGCCATGCCCTTAAAATCCAACAATGTCTTTAAGTAAAATTTCGTTAATTTAATAATACTACTGCAAATGAAATCAAATTTCCACGTCTTATTTTGTCCCCTGATTTATGGTTGTCAGCCATTTGAGAGTTTAATTTTATTTCAAACATAAAAATATTTGGGATGATTAAAACCGAACTGCTAAACTTCTAAGACTATGTATTACGTAGATTTTGAACCAATTGTTCTTTATAATCCATAACATGTCGTATATAATGAAAAATACGAAATGTCCGAGCGAATTCGTGTTAATCAGTTTGTTATTTATAAATGGTATATATTTTAATTTACGTCATAGTACATTATATTCGCAGCCGTGATGCTTGAAGATTATGCCGAATTAGAAGAATATCTTCTAATTCAGTATATCATCTTCTAATTCATATCTTCTGAATTAGAAGAATCTTCTTTTGAAGAGAACTTGATCAAATTTGCGCCCAATATTTATTCTTGCATGAGGAAATTGTTAATCAACGTTGAAAGATTTATCTTGTGAATCCCGATTGGAAAATAAAGCGCTGAGCGATAGGTTAAGGGAAGGGTAACTCAATATCGCTTGACCTACGTTGCCTGAATCCTTTCGTACGGTTTATTATAGGCCATTTATTTAATTTTACATTTGTGTAATGCCAATCGCTGGATATCTTATCCGATTGTTCCTAAAAATACCATTGTTTTATGATAATTAGATATTTCCTCGTCTTAATTCTTTGAAATTCTTTTTGGTAGCCATCCGTCAAAATTTCACCACAGTTTTGATGGCTGTTAATGAAGCCAGTTACGTTGTAAAAAGTAAAGTTATAAAGGGAAAAGAAAGAAATATCAATAGAAAAAATAGGAAAGAATGAAGAATATAGAAAACGAAGAAATTATGGGGTTTGAAATGTCAATTGCTCGATAAGAAGAGTCATAAATCGATACACAGTTGAAACTCGAACATTACCTTACTTAACTATCGATTAATCCTATGTTTATAATCTTTCGTTCGAATAGAAAGGAATCTCACCGAAAGGCGATCGCGTCAGTTTCCCATCTATAAAATGTCGATTAATTATCCGCCATGAACTCGTTAAGAAGATGAAAACAAAAGGATCTCTGGGAATTCGGAAATGGGCAGGTGTTACCTTCTCTCCCATTCCTTCCTGCAAAAACCCACCTGCCATCAACTTTTTTTCTCATCTACTCTTTTTTTCTTCTGCCCAACCTATCACTGTGAACGCGAATAGGACACGAGAAGGCGTCTGCCGACCACCTGCTATCCCTATGGAGTTTCATTCATCGCTGCGGATGACACCTGAATCTAAGGATTAATCCGCTGCTTGTTAATTCAGCGGAGATATCGCTGAGACTTACTGCGGTTTTGGGTCATTGGACCTGTGAAAGATAAATATATAATCTGATAATCTGTTGATACCATAACTCGATGAAAAGAATGTTTTTCATTTGTTTATGGTACAAGATAGAAGAAAGTGCGTCTTTAATAACTCTGAGTCTTGTACACGGAAGATACCGAGATGTGAGTGATGCTTAACGATGGCATTTATCGAATACTATAGAAAGAGTCATTCGTAAATCCATTGTGTGCACTTGATCCACTCAGAATTCGGTTCGATGAGGAAGTCGATGGAAAATCGCTTCACTTCTCATCGTGCGTGCTAAACCTCATTCCTTCTTCGAGCATTTTGTTGCAGATGGTTGAGGGATTCAGCATTTAACCAGGCTGACAAACCTACTTTTAACGAGTAGTTAGTTTAACTAATTTACCTCAGTTACCGTGTCGTTACGAAGTGTTTTAATTGTTTTTGATTAGGCGGCGTTCAGAAGAAGACCATTTCACTTCTTTCCTTATTCTTTGTACGGCAATTGTGGTGATAATATAAGTGCTGCTCCGCGGCAATGCGTCTTTATCTCCGCTTTCCAAAGATCTTTTATTGTCTCTGCAACGAATCTTTGGAATTCCCTACCAAATAGCATAAGAAATGGAAGGAGTTTACGCCAATTTAAATATTTATTTTTCTCGTATCTTCGGACACTAGTGCAATTGTATATTGTAATTTAAATTGTATATATATTATATTATTCTAAACTGTATTATATAATTAATCATTTTCAATGTATATGGATTTGTATGATACGTTTTGATTTTACCCTTAGGTGGCTTTCTGCCTTACTGCCTTTCTGCCTTAGGGCATCAATACATATTATTATTATCTCATACCGCAGGAAAAGAAGCCCAAAATCTTATTAGTATCTGAACACGTGTCACAGATCTTTCGGTGTTGCTATTTATCTATTAACAACGTTATGTAGCCGCTTGTAGGACGTATATGAGTATATGGATACATAGGATACGAATGTTGTGCCTTTACGAAAAACGTCACCGATCCGGCAATTTTTTTGTCGTATAGGCCACGACTTTGGCTGTAGAGGAAAAATGAGAAATTATCCTGGTTACCATTTTAGAAGGAGCCGTAAAATGTACTTTTCCCTTAAGAATGCATTGCGCGGATTTTAAAAGATTTGTTTTGAGCAATTCCCGTTCTGATAGAGAGTTGAAATTCACAATTGAAAGAGGTATTAGAGAGCTTTAGCACTGCGTACACCGTAGGTTCAACTACCGTTATATTGAAACGTCCACCGTAGATAAGAGTACGTCCATACGATCTACCGGGCACCGTAGATAAAGAGTTTCAGCATACCGTCAACCAACAACAACAACCCGAAGGCAGCGCGTGTTGAAATTCTTCCGTTGCCTCCACCACCTCTTCTTGTACCTCCCTCCGTTCTCATAGAGATTAATTTGCTGTATTTCCTGAATCGATTGCGATTTGAAACTTAGGTTATTATAGAAGAATACACTTCATAGCGTAATGAGTAGTAATGCCCTTATAAACATTCCTTACTCACACACTACTGATGAATACTCATGCGCACACACGCGCAAACACACGCCTGGGAACGATTCGAGTAATGCACTTTTTCATTTCATCTGTATGGTGTGTCCAAAATTTGTGTACTAATCAGAAGAAAATAAACTTTTGATAACATTCAAAATATAGCGAGACACGATATCGCCGCGGTTATGACTTCGAGATTGCGGTAAGCAGCCCTTTTGGTCAGATGTGCGAATCGGCGCTCTTACATCTCAATATAAATGATGAGTGCAATACAAACAGATTTAAAGAATCTAAATGAAATTATAAGCAAATAAATAAAGGACAGAATAGAAAAACCTACTAAAAGACCGCTACGTTGATAACAATAATAATAACGCACGCACACCTGGAAATGATTCTTTTGAAGAGTAATGCCCTTTTTCATTTCATTTTACGTCACTTTTCTTTCCTTTTAACTTTTTAAGTGCGAAGATAATTTGATTTCAAATACTCATTTCATTAATGGACATTGGAGCTCATTTTCCTGTTTCTACGTGTTTCAATTTTAGCGTAGGTTCGTTCAGTTTAAACTTATTTCGCGCTAAAATATTTTTCTCTCGACATTTTCCCTTTCGTCGATTGGCAATGAGGGTTCTCAAGAATTATTTAACGTGCGATTATATTTTCTGGATTAGATAAAGTTTATCCAAAATCTGTTTGCTGTATTTTGATTGNTTTAAAGAACCTAAGATCTCCTCGGACCCGAATCTCGAGGCGTCGTTAGTGCCCGCGTGCACCACCACTCGCAGCACGGAGCAGTTCGATGACGATACCGACGTCCTCAGTTCCTTCGTCACCTTCGGCACCGTACCTCCTGCTAAACACCTGGAGAACATCCGCTTAAACACTCCCTCCCGGTGGGCCCTTGGGCGTAAAGGATCCGTTATATGCCGAACATTGGAGCTACCTATCTCTATCAAACCCCGTCTCCCACCCCGACTGTCTTCGGGCTAAGTCACCCCCGAGGAGACGGAGTTGGCAGCAGGCGCAATGTCCTCCGGGTCGTCCTCCGACAACAAAAACAATTGCTTTCAGGAAGAATATTGGCCGAGGCCTCCTCAACTCCCTGCTTCCGCAGTACCAACCCGTGATCCCCCCGAATGGAGACAACCTTCCGCTCGTCGGGTTTCTTGGCCGTCGACGACCCTAGGATCCCACACGTGGGAAGGAAGCCTCCAACCTTTCCACCCTAGAGGCAAGATCCGCCACCAACCTTCTGAGTTCCGTGTTCTCTTCCTGGAGGGACTCTAGACTCTAGACGAATCCCAAGAAAGAGGAAACGGGAGTCCTAGGAGAGGCCATTCTAACCAAAACTTCACTTAACTTATAAAAAACTGCTAAATTTAATTAAATACAAGTTGAAGGGCTCGATGTAAACGAACGAACGGAAATTAAATACATAAATCTACACTGACGCTGACTTTTGACGTGAGACTAAATACGCGACTGAATACATTTGCTCGATACGCACGGAAAGTACGATGTATATCGAACCAAATGGACGCGATTGCTAAGAAAGCAACAAATAAAGCGAATATTCAGTTACGGCGACAGTAACTTTCTTCTTTAAATACAAATTGGCCGCAATTGCCTCGGAAGATACCCGAATAACGGAGTTTATAATAAAAGTCTCCGTGGGATATTAATGTCGTACGGTGGATTGGGGCAGTATTTCGCCGTGTTAAGGAGAGCTCGAGATTGGTGTGGGAGGGAGGGAGCAGCGGGGGTGGAAGTGGTGCCCGTAGGATAGGTCAGGATGTGAGGGGGAGGTCATGGCGAGGGTCATTNCCGTGGGATATTAATGTCGTACGGTGGATTGGGGCAGTATTTCGCCGTGTTAAGGAGAGCTCGAGATTGGTGTGGGAGGGAGGGAGCAGCGGGGGTGGAAGTGGTGCCCGTAGGATAGGTCAGGATGTGAGGGGGAGGTCATGGCGAGGGTCATTAATCCGTGAGTAATGGCTCGGTGGGATAGACGACTGTGTAATTGATTCTGTGGGGAGAGAAAGACGCCACGTTTAGTGTATTTCAGATGGCGTGCTCTGAAACCCGAACCGATAGCAGTCAGGGAATCGAAAAAAACTTATTTTAATCGACCTGTCTGCTCCGAAGTCTGTTACGATTCCATCCTATCTTCTCGATTGGATATGAAATTGCGTTGGCTTACAAGAACGGTAAAACTTCGTTAACACGAATCCAAAGGGACCGCAAAATCGAGGGTTCGTGTTGAAAAAATTAAGGTTTACTAAATCGCGACGAAAATAACGTTAATCTCGTCTAGCCTATTTCACATACACATTATATATATCTCCTAACTATAAGTTGTAAACAGTAAATATAAATTGATATACTATTTTTACTTAATTTTCGTAAGGACTGAAACATTCGATAGTATTTTGCTTCAGAAGTATACGACGCTAGTTATGTATACATTTATCCTCTCTAAATAGCTTGAGAAATCGCCGCAAAAGTTCGACGTGGCCGCATAGCGCTCGAGGACGCTAAGAGCGGACTTCTGTACGTTTGGGTGGATCCTAGGGTTCATCTTCTGAAGAAGATCTTCTACGTCATTTACTTCTTCCTCAGCAAAACCGCAAACGGCGATTTGATTATCGACTCCTACGTAGTTTCCGAATTTTAATCCATTCTGAAACCAAAATTAAGAATAAAATATTAACGGAACTAATACCTTTTCGATCTCCAGTCTTAGTTCAGTCGGCCTGAGTGTCTTCCATTCCTCGGACGTATCATTTGCGCCTTCCTGAATAAGGTCCTCGTCCAGGCTCACTCGAAGCAACTTTTAATGTGCTTCCCAGGAACAGATTCTGAAATCGGTCTGACCGCATCTAAGGCTGTCCATCTCATAGAGTTGTTATGTTCCTCTGCGCAGATTACAACTCGCACCAAGCGGATACGGCATTTTCTTCGGGAGGGCAATGATACCCTGATCTAGGGACTGAAGACAGCTCGTTGTTTTTGCTGGAAAGAAGCAAACTTTCACATGGCTGAGCTGCAATTCGCCTGAGATATGCGNACATTTTCCCTTTCGTCGATTGGCAATGAGGGTTCTCAAGAATTATTTAACGTGCGATTATATTTTCTGGTTTAGGTAAAATTTATCCAAAATCTGTTTGCTGTATTTTGATTGTTCGCTGTTAGTTATTTTTAAAATTCCCGCATGAACGTTTATACTATAAATTGGGCGGCCAAACTATATATTGCTTGCGGGCAGACGACGTTTACGCAGCAGAAATGTCCATTCAATTTCAATTTTCTCATTTGAAATCTCCGTCGTTTGAACTTCACTTGATGATTGGACGGAATTATTCCTGCCTAATGACGAGGTTTTGGGAAACCACTATTGAATGGACTATTTCCCTTCCCTGGGGGAGTCACTTGCGTTTGGGTTTGTTCTTAGGCGTGTGCAGAGCGGGGTTTCGGTCACGTGTCACTTGTTTCTTCAAGGGCTCGAGATGACACGCGTGAAATTCGTATGACGTCATTCTCGATCTCGCTTTGTATCGTTGAATCATTCCCTCTTAAAGTTGAGAGTGCATCGGCGGAGACGAGAGCAAGGACTTTCCCTCTGAGTTTGCAGGGATTCTTGTGCGCGGCAGATCGCCTGTGAACATCCTTTGTAGGGAGAATCCCCGAGAGTGAATTGAAATCCATGAGTTGAGTGATATTTCGTTGCATTTTGGACGTTGCACTGACTTCATGGATTCGTTTCCGATTTCTCCGAGTCGTACTGGTCATCGATGCCTCCTCGGCGTACATCGTCTTTTCAAGTGCAATTTTGTGCTTTTCACACACACAAACTAGAACAGAGCACATACATTTTTTATTGAGTTATAGCTTAACACCATTTAATGTTTTTCCTTTAGTAATGGTTTCCGTAAGACTACTCTTTACTAAAGGTCTATATGTTATTGTTCGAAACCAATTCTATCTTAGTTCATCGAAGAATAGAAGAATCTATGAAGATTACATTTTGAAATCAAAAATACATTTCTACAATCCTAAAAGTGGAAAAATTTCCCTTATTTTAATTTAATTTCAGCTCCTAATGTATAATGCCTTGTGGTTTATGTTACCTTTTTTAAACTCTTCGTGTAGCATAACTTTGTCAGTCATATCCTGATTTTTATGGCGAAAGTCATTATGCTTATGCATTTACGGTTGAGTAGGTATTGAAAGTTTCTTCACCTTATTCTACTCCTAGATTTCCTTAGCACAGTTCTAATTCAGAACTTCCGCTTTGGTCTGTCAAAATCCGCTATTCGTCTGTCAAATTCGTCGATAAATTGAAATAAACGCGTCCGCCTTTGTGAACGCATCGTCATAAGAAACCCATCGATCTATTGCTCGAGATGATGGTTTTACGGTTACGTGAGGTTTTCGTCGATCCCTCCATCGCGTCGCCGAAGATTAAAATAGAGTTGATGTGAATTGCGCATGAGATTCCTCTGTCGATGGTGTTAAGGATGATATATTTGGATATTCCATACACTATTAAATAATTAGGGACAGTAAAGTTTGCACTGTTACTATCCTTAGACGGTTCATGATTCTTGGAAACGAAAAATTTAAGACTAATTGGTTCGAGTAAGTAATTTCCTCGTGATGTGTGTATATCGAGGAAGTATTTTCCTTAGCATCATATGAGGTGCTTTAATTTCTCTGTTGATTTTAGTTTCACAAATGAGATTTATAGGAACACATTAATTTTAATCAAATGGATGTACTACATTCGTTGCTAAGAAGAAAATTTGTTTTCCTCGAGATATTTGCGCAGGGGTTCATTGCCATTCCGCGATAACATGCCTTTCTGATTGTATTATTTTTGACATTTATAAGGTGTTTGTTATTTCGGTAGACTATCGTTCACAGAGAAAGAATTATTTCTCACGATTCATTAGGTTATTTTATGTCAACTAACTTTTATACTAATTTGATGAATTTTAATTAAAATTTATTTATGTAAATCTTTAATGAATCGCCCAACTTAAGGTATTCAAAGAATTTCTTCGTATGAAAAGTTATGTGTGATGAATGATATAATTGTTGCCCGGCAATTATTAAAATTTTCTCAATTTATCTCGTAATTCCTCATTTTCATATGCTTGAAGATCTTCAACTCTTTTGCTCTGGACCTTGATGTTGCAGCTTCGAATGTCGGACTTAGAATGTGGGTTTGGGCGTTCTCATGTGTTAAATAACTTTGTACTGTTTCAGATCCATGAGTGCAGTTTACTCTGTGATGAAGTTCCTGTAATTTTGCAATATTTTCCATTGGTGGTTTTCTCTGTATTTGTGCGATGTAGCAGTGTTTATGTAGAAAATAAATACGTATGTAAATGAATAAACACGATTGACTTATTTTATTCGGGTATTAATGGGTCTGTAAAGTTTCATCTTTCATCAAACACATCGCCATCGCCAAAAATGCTACGAATAAAGAATATAATTCGCAGCATAAGCAAATACAGTAGAATTTAATGCAAAAGTCAATGAAACCCCTGCCTCTGCCATGGTGGCTTGCATTAGTGTAGATGTAGAAATCACAAGAGATTATTTGTCTTATTATTAATAACTTTAGATTTTCATGTTATACGGAGTCCTCGTCCAACGATTATTTTGCGGCACTTAATGTATATCTCAACGTAGATTGCATTGCCAACGCGCCAAATTTGAGCGCCTATGAAATTGCAGCTGATAAAGGCATTTCGGTCATATCGCTCTCAAACTCGACTCAAATCGCACCGCCTGAAAATTTTGCTTCCGGCGTTTTCGCAGAACACGATTCTCCTTTTTCGTCCTCCATTTGGGACTTTCTTAATGAGGAACTCTTTCTCGGGTTCCTTTTTGTCGCTCGCAGCTAGGCTGGGGTCGCGACCCTTCGCAAGACTTTGGTGACGTAGCAGACCAGAGGTCACGTGATTGTCCTCTCCCCACCCGATTTTTCCTCCTCTCGAGTTGAGAGACTGTATTGAGAAAAACAGTACGAAAGCAGAAGCAGTTAAGCCTATGAGAAAGAATATCACTTTTGAAGTAAACCTACTATCGATAATTTGATTTCAAGCTGTTGTAGATAATCCTCTCCTTTAATTCACGTAGATCTGTGGTGGGTGATACCTTCTAACATTAATGATGTTTGAATTTTGGGGAATGTACAACTGAACGCAGCGTTTCCATTTATTCATGCCGCATGTTCTTTCGTTGTAATCGCCATAATTTGGAATCTTATCTTTGGCTCTTCTTTCTTTCATAAAAAATTGCAATTTAGTCTTCACGTCAACTAACTGGTATCCTGTTCTAAACAATTCTTACGGGTCAACCATTCAATTATCATCAATTCATGTAAGTCCATCTTATCGTTGTGAGTGGCGTAGCTTCTGTGAAATTTATTACTTATTGCAGGAAGTTCTCTCGGGTCTGCTGCTTCGATGTGATTGGACGTTTCGGCTCCTTCCTCAGGTGCCATCTTCAGGATGAAGTTTCTTCACTCACATGAACGAATCACATCGAAGCAGTTACCCGGCAGGCAGACCGAGAGAACTTCATTCGCCGGGGAAGTACCAGATATGACTTATTCCCAGCAACTATCGCTGTTGGAAAACATTTCGTATTAGTTGTTTTTTTAATGATCGGAGGAATTTTTTCCAATGTCAATGTCTTTCTAGCGGAATTATCCGTTGATTCTCAGCGGGGAAGTGTAGAGTGATAAATAACTGCGTACCACCATTGGTTCACATGTGTAGTAAGACGGCAAATACCAGGCAATTCTACTTTCCAAACCATTAAACCATATAAATTCATGTATGATTAAATAAACAACTAATAAAAGATTTGTACTTCCACAACATCTCGGCCGCTTCGATAGATTATAAATAAACAAGGCTACTTCTACTCAATATTCTGTCTGTTAAATGAACAACTTCATCAGTTTAATGATTTTGAAAATGTATTAGAAGATCACATCCAATACAGGGTAACCAGGATATGCACACTGAAAAATTTTCCTATAAAAATTGAAATAATAAAATTATGTACATCCCCTAATATTCAAGTGTACAACCCGGTACTAATAAGTAACTTAAAAAGAAGTTGTCTGGAAATCGCTGTGGATGATATGTATTAGGATTTTTCTGACGTTCCGAGGTGTCTTTTCATGGAACATCCATTGAAGGGTCACAGACAGACGGATGAACGCAGATTTGTTTGATCCAATAATAGGGGAAGATACGGGAGAATTGAAGTCCTTCCGTTTTCAGATCCGATTCGATTCTTTCTCCGAATAAACTCGTTCATCTCTTTCGTCTCGTCGCGGCGTTTTTATTTTCGTTTACGGAATTGGCGTCTTTGAGGGCGGCGAGGTGCGTATGGCAGGGGGAGCGGAGGCTCATTTTAAGAATCCGTTGGAGGGCCGTCCGGAGTCAGGTGGCCACCACTGCGAACCAACGGCCAGAATACACAGAAAGAGCTGCACTTTGAGCGCATTCAGCACAGCTCGTCTTGCATGAAATTCTTGTTGTTCACTTGGTGTGAGTGAGGAAATGTTTACGATTGATTGCTGTGGACGTTGATTGTTGATATGATCTCGGATGCGCTAGGAATGCCTTAGTGAACCGTTGGCATATTATCTCTCTTATCCCTGTTAATGCTTAATAACAATGTAGAGTATTGAAGTCCCTGCTCTGGACTACAACCTTGTCGTGGTGGAAGGGCTTGCGTGTTCCTATGACCTAGAGAGCGTAACTGGCGGGAACTATGTTCCTGGTAGGGTCACCCATGCCAGGATGGTCAATAGGTAGGGGCCAGACGAAAGGTAGTCCACGCAGTGTCTGTACCTCAGTGAGG